>CAADRB010000010.1:4090410-4179180 GCA_900708905.1 Hymenolepis diminuta
GCGTCCAAGTGTCAAACTTTGCGCTTTTAAACAACTGGATATTAATAAGTCATTGACGATCCTTATTTGGATTCGGGATAATCCATATTTTCATTATTCAAATAAAACAAGGGTTTCGATATGTTTTCAATTCTAATTAAGGTCAACTACTGAACCATTCTGTCACTAGCAATAATAATTTGATCAAGTTCCCAACTCAAGTTATAAACAGCGTAGCTATTAAACGATTAATTAAAAATGCTGTAAATTTGATATTTTACTAATTGCATTTTTCTAAATTTACTTCTGATTCAAGATGGCAAAAGCAGTTCGCAACGAATTCATAACAATTAACTTACTACTTTCCTTTCACACAGAGGCATCCAGTCAAAATATTCTGATAGCTGTAGCATTGCATTTTACATTAATAAATAGCGATTTTTCAAGTTTTAATTAAATTAAAACAAGCGCAGATTTCCCTTAGAAAAGTCTATTTAGCCTTTTAACAGGTATTTTTCAGAAATCCTTAGAATTAGCCGGTAAGTAAAACGTATAAAACAATACAAAAAGGATAGAAAATATTTTGAAGTTTTAAATAGAATTATTCAAACAACTATCCACAGTTTTTTCCACACAGAGAAAGAATTTGAAAGATTTCTAGTTGAAATGGGAATTTCCAAGAATGTTTAAAAAACTGATTAACAGAGGGGCGAAAAAAAAATAAAGTAAAGCACATTGAATTAATTAGCTGCAGGAAATTAAAGAAAATTCATCAAAATTTTATTATTAAAAGTATCTTGGATTTTTTTCTGATACAATAAACTCCCCAACAGGACGGCACTTGATTCCGGAAGATGGACCCCTGCGACAGCGTGAGATCACATATCTTCGATTCTCTGAAACACTCCTGTCATAATAGTCATCATCATATTCATCATTACTGAAATCACTTGAGGAAGTTGAATAATTACGGTTTCTAAATCCTAGTGGAGAAAAATCATTAGTCAAGCTGTTCGTACTGGTCGTCGAGGGATAACTGTAGCTTGACCTTGCGGAATAAGCTCGGCGTGAAGAAGAAGGTGAATCTCGTATTCTTGATTTAGTAGAAATGTAAGTAGTCCTATATGGCAATTCTAGAGTTATTGAAGGATTCCGATTTTTACTCCGATATGGTGATAGGGCGTTATCGGTGGAAATAAAAGATTTTTTACTTTGTACATTTTTTTGCCTTTTGGACTTGGATCGCGAAATTCTTTTCGGTGTCGATGATGATGTACTATTTGATGAGGAAGACGATGATGATGTTGTAACAGTAGATCCGCGAGCATGACTTCTTGACTTACTTCTTCTGTACCTGTCTGATGAACTTCGACCTCCATTTTTTTGGTATTCCTGTTCGGAATAATGTGACATTCTCTCAGTTACAGCCGGCATATATTCTGAATCTCTGTATTCTGAAGGTGGGGGGAACTCTACTCTCTCCGTGAATTTTTCATATCCATCCTCCTTTTCAAAACGTATTGCGTACAGCATTAGTGGATTCTTTTCGTCGGGTCCAGGATAGGCAAAAGCGATAGCCTTTTCTGTCGGAGATGTTTTTGTCAGGTTTCTTATTTTTGAGTAATCCAGAATGTTAACTGGTGCAGCCTTCTTACCCTTTGCTCGAAATTTCATTGTATCCCCTTTCGATCGCACCTCATAAAGCACTTTGCCTACTTTGGCTTTCTTGGTTTTATCAAGCAGTTTAGCCAAGGTGGTCTCATAACCCGATTCTTTCTTGAATTTCTTCGTTCCTATGTGATCCACTGTTGCTAGCAGGTCCGACATGATTACATAGAGAGATTTGTGAAATCTCTAATGCACTGAGTATCATCAGATAATATAGATGTGGAGATAAGTATTGAATCAAAATAACTGATAAACCAATAAGAGCTGAGCTTTTGTGTTTAATTACTCAATATTGCTCATCCAAGCAGAGAGTGACGGAGGAATTTTACCACACATAATAATTATATAATTTAATTGAATAATAGTTATCGCTTTGTTACAAAATCTATGTGACTAAATTTCCCAAATGATGCATTTATTTTTCGATCGTAAATATTGATGTTGGTCATATGGAAAGGACTGAAAGACGTCTGTCTTTCACTATCGCCATTTACTGAAGAGAGGTTAAATTGAAATATGTATAAATCTTTTGTTTCAAATTGACGAGCTTACCGGAACGAAAATTAGAATACCATTTTGACCATTATGTATTTTGCCATGTTTTATCGCCTTTACAATAGGGTGAAATGATTTAATAGTTTCGAAACAGTGATAATAAAACTTAAAAATTTAATTACATTTTATAAGTGGCTCCCGTTTTGGTTATTGTTATCATTAGAATTTGTACAGTAGGATATTTTAGTTGCATAAATCCGGTAAAAAGAATATAATAAATTACATGTAAATGCTTATTTTTTTGGCAACGGAAAATCTTTTAATAAGATTAATTGTTAACTCATATTTTAAAAAATCTGGTTACCTAATAGCTATTTTGATAGGTTTATTTCAAATAAATTTGTAAGAGCGGGAAATAAATAATATCATTTTTTAATGAAAAAAAGTATTCCCTTCCCAAATTTTGTGAATATACATGTGAGCTAAAAATTAGAAATGTCTGCCTGTCGAAACCGGGTTTTTTCCTCTAATAATAATAATTTTAAATTCTGGAATAAACATCACTTATGTTTTACATTTATTGCAGAATTGTAAAAATATTTCCATATTTTGGATCGTCGAGAATAAAAATCAATATTATATATTAATTTTTTTACCATTCAAATAATTTCCTTCTATTTTACAAACGTCTTCTCCTTCATTAGAGTCCAGACGCCTCATTCATAATTTAATTAACATTCTGGACTAAATGTACTTATTTTGTGTTTGCTATAAGGATAGTCAGATGTGTTGACTCTCAAAAACAAACTATTGTTTTGCACTCGTAGGTCAGTTTTCGTACCGGCCGTTCATCTTTAAATAACGTAATGAATCATGTTAAAGAAAGGTGCATAATCGATGCCGCGGTACTTTTAGAACCAAAATGCGGATCTTGAGGCCACGCTCGTATAACGAAATCCTGAGCAGTTTAAGAAACTGCAGGTGATTACTTTTACTTAAGTCGGTTTGCCAGATTTATTCCGAATTCAATGGCTAAAAACTCTAGGACAGTTTATGAAATAGTACGTAGATGGAATGCGGACCAGATTTACAGAATATACAATTTTGGGATGGTTAAATTGTGGTTAATTATATTTCTTCCCAGTAGATAGTTATTTTCTGCATCTTATTTCTGAATTTGTACTGTATAAGAACCTCCTTGAATTTGAGTTCTTCTCTGATTCATTAAATATTCCACGAACTTCATTTTAGATTAGGCATGAGAGAGTAGAGAGCGGATAATCTCATAGGATTAAAAACCCCACAAAATTATTTATCTTGCCCTAGACATGTTTTCGGTGAAGAAATTAGTTAAATTTACCAGTGCCAACTACTATTTATTAAAGGTCAATAAAGTATTAAAAAGTAAGAATTTTCAGAGTTAGAACCAAAAAAATCTATTCAAAACACTATTAAGATTTGAGTTAACCGAAATGTCATGAATTAAGCAATCAATAATGTCAATTTCCATCTCTAAAATTGTAAGTCATCACCTTATGAAAATTTGATCAAAAACAGTGAAGTACGAAGTTACCGACTCTATGCAAATGTTCACGGAAAGGAGACAAATGATTTTGCACAATCTACTTGACTAATTTTCTTCTGGCACCGTTCTCAGCAAGTTATCAGTACCCAATTTTAGGATATTTTAGGCTTTATATAAGGCTATGGCGGTTAAAAAGTCGTTTATGAAATATAATCCTCAATGCTACCATCGTGTTCCAAGGTAATCTGATCGAAAGATTTTTACAAAAAGCAATTAAATATTTTTGCAAAGGGAGAAAAGAAATAAAATTTCCGATACCCAAGGATGAGATCTATCTCTCTCCATACTATTATCTCAGAGGTATAGCTATACATCTGCTTATTCTAACGATGCAGTGCTACTTCTCTTCATAAACGAAAGAGACATGCGATTATAGAGGATTGATTGAGTATAGTGAAATTTTCAAATAATAACCATTTTTATGCATTATATTACTGTTTGCTTTAAGAGCATGTTAATATTTAAAATAGCTAATTTTGATAGCTAAATGTATTTGGTTAATGTCACCGTTTATAGGTAAGTTTAATTATTTCCCAAAAATCACCGTGAGAGGAAACGGCCTTGACGATTACAAATTTTTTGTTTAAATCTCAAGACACATATATTTGTTCTCACCCTTAGTCATCAGTTGATTTAGTGGTTTGTCATCAGCAGCTTAACTAAAGCAATGTTTTTTATAATTACGACATTTAATAAACTTTATTCTTTTTTAAATTTTTTGACGAACTTTTCTATTTCATTAAAAGTAACCATAAGAGGATGCTTAAGCAATACATGTTATCAAAATCGAGGATCGCTTCATCTCTGTTAAATCAATTTTAAATTTCGTAAAAATTGCGTCCTAAACTCTAAAATTTCATTTCATCGCTATCAAAAATGGCATATTTCCTATCACAGAGCCTGCTTGTTTATGCTCCTGAAATGACAGGTTCATAGTTCAAGGGGTCTACAAATTTAACGACTTGATTTGGCAACACCTGAGATGAAAGACATTAAAAAAGAAATAAAAATAACAGATATTTGCATAAATTTATAACAAATACAAGAATTGTCAATATTCAGGCAGTAACACTGCGAAAACATATGCTGAAACAAAAAGTCATCCAGAGAAAGTTGATTTTTATCGTACCAAAGATTATTAATTCTATTTATGAGGTGAAAAATTCGAAAAGATAAGAAAGGAAACAAAAGTTGGCTGTAAATTTATCGCTGATAGTATAAATACCAAAATATACTCGTAAAAGAATTCAAAAGAATTTTAACGGTGGATTAAAAGAGACATGGTACTGATCGGTCTTACCAGTGATAATCGTCATCAGAACTAAAATCACTTGATTCCATTAAAGAGTCAAAAGAGCTAAATTCCAGTTGAGTTAAATCACTGAGCGAACTACTCGCACTTTTCAAGGAAGAACTAGAGCTACCCTCAATACTTGAACATTTTGTTACTTTGTAAACTCTTCGAACTCGTACATTCTGAGGTCCAGCAGAACAGGCCCGACCATACATTGTGGGTGAATTGTGTATCCTTGATTTTGTATAGATGTAACTAGTCTCATAAGGTGATCGCACAGAAATTACAGGACTCTGGCTAAATTTTCCATTGGGTGAATACAATTTATCCGTAGAAATATATGTGTTCTTATTCCTTTCTTTTATTCTTTTCCTTGATTTGGATCGCGAAATTCTTTTCGGTGTCGATGAGGATATATTAGTTGATGAAGAAGACGATGATGATGTTGTAACAGTAGATCCGCGAGCATGACTTCTTGACTTACTTCTTCTGTACCTGTCTGATGAACTTCGACCTCCATTTTTTTGGTATTCCTGTTCGGAATAATGTGACATTCTCTCAGTTACAGCCGGCATATATTCTGAATCTCTGTATTCTGAAGGTGGGGGGAACTCTACTCTCTCCGTGAATTTTTCATATCCATCCTCCTTTTCAAAACGTATTGCGTACAGCATTAGTGGATTCTTTTCGTCGGGTCCAGGATAGGCAAAAGCGATAGCCTTTTCTGTCGGAGATGTTTTTGTCAGGTTTCTTATTTTTGAGTAATCCAGAATGTTAACTGGTGCAGCCTTCTTACCCTTTGCTCGAAATTTCATTGTATCCCCTTTCGATCGCACCTCATAAAGCACTTTGCCTACTTTGGCTTTCTTGGTTTTATCAAGCAGTTTAGCCAAGGTGGTCTCATAACCCGATTCTTTCTTGAATTTCTTCGTTCCTATGTGATCCACTGTTGCTAGCAGGTCCGACATGATTACATAGAGAGATTTGTGAAATCTCTAATGCACTGAGTATTATCAGATAATATAGATGTGGGGAGAAGTATTTAGTCAAAATAACTGATAAGCCAATAGGTGGAGAACTTTTGATGTTTGTGCTTACTTGATTACGGTGCGATAATGCGTAGATATGACGTAGGAAACTTGCCCCACGTTGCTGCTGTTCAGTTTCCCCTTAATAGCAATTATTTCGTAATTTACTATCCTATATAGTAATATTTAGTTTCAGTCATTAAAATTATGAAAACTGTCTTTTTTAAGTAAATTTTAATATACATTATGAGGCGTACGGAGTGTAAATTATAAAAAACATACTCCCCAACTTTTTATGAATATTATTTTGATCATTTTGTAATTACTTTACAAATAAATTTTGTGCCACAATAGTAACAGGACTTTTGGATTATACAATTTGCATATCTGGTTTTGAAAATCTTAATACTTCTTTGGAAATCATCATCCTTTGAAATTTTCTACCACTGGCCTTGAAGGCACAGCTATAAACAAAGACATTCAAAAATCGCAATAAAAATAATTTGATAAAGAAAAATGTTTTAACTGTTGTTGAATCAATGTGTAAATTTCGGTTTAATAGTGCAAATCGCCCAATTTTTCCCACTTTTCTCCTCAGTATAATGTAATACCAAAAGCTAAATCCTCTGTCGAAATTAATTCTTTAATACAATCTTTTGTTCAAATGAACCCTATTAAATAGAATTATGTCACGTGAGCTCTCTACTGGAATTAATATATGAAATGGTTTTTTCATACTTGAATTCCGTTCGAAGAATGGAATGATTTGCAATGTTAATCTTTGATTTATCGACCAGTCTGTCATAATCAATGGTATTATTAAAATTAAATTTAAGTGTATCTAATAAATGCAAATAAAGGACGCAATCCCGGCACTTCGTTTTGATTTGATTATACGTAACAAATTTTCCCATTTAATGTACTCATTTCCAGAATCATCTAATTATCCTTTTCTCATTTTAGAGATTGATGAGACCCGACACATCGCTAATCCTCACCTTCTGTTTTAAATGAAATATCTGGCTATAATTATCTCATTGTTTTCCAGCCATCATTTTTTTACATAACTTCATTTAGCATTAAAATACTTATTATTTTCATTTCATTCTTGCAGATTAGTTGACTTTAATATTTCAAACATTTAAGTCTGGGCAATAGAAGAGTTGGCAGAAATCGATTTGTTATCAGGAAAGCTGAATGCTACGACTCCTCAACTCAGAATGACTGCTTAAAAAGCCTTATATTTGGAATTTTTAATTCTAAAAAAATATCTGCTATCAGCTAGAGCATTCTGGAAGAGTACTACTCGACTCATCGGCGTTTGAATGTGACTAACGTTGTGGAAAATAGCGTTTATATACGCACTTAGTCATTGATCAATGAACTAAACTCATCAATGAACTTCAAAATATTCTAGAAATTTTTGAAACTTCAGTGTCTTTATCTGTGTGGCCCGAAATCACGGAATGCAATTATTAGGCGCATTTTTGTAAAATATAGAATACTAATTTAATTTCAGTTATTAAAGATCACGGAGAGTGAATTTTAGTGGATCCCCTTATATTTGAAATGTCTTTGAAAGTCGCATTAATCCACTTAAAGCCGTAAAATTTTATAAATTAGTTAATAATTTATCACAATAAGCTCCAAATATCGTAGACATTTAGGAAACAAATCATAAAAGGTGACCGAGGGAATGCTTGGATATTGCATTATTAATCAAATCTCTGCTATAAAGTGGCCAGCTCATCGCCTTCAGAATTTAACTTAAATAAAATTTTTGATATTCCGTCTTCGCTACATTTTCCAATTCGGTCCCCCTTAATCCCCTTTTCTTGAAGGACTCTTGCTCTTTCCACATTCAGATGCTATCTCATGATCAAAATTTGGTAGTATTGCTATTGAAAATATTAGTAATAACAATATTATTAAAACAAGGTTTTGTATCTTACTCACTCTGCTTTTAGGTATTATGTAATAATTTGTCGAAATAAAAGCGCACAAATCAAAATATCAGCATTTAATGGGTAAATTTTTATTTCAATTCCCCTTGCAAGTCAGCAATTGTTGACAAAAAATGTCATTGTTGGAAGTAAGTTCAAGATTGTATAAACAGAATTAACTTACCAGGGTAAACTACTGATCAATTCAGAGATATTAAATATTCTCAAAACTTTTCAGCCGAATCAGTGAAGGAAATTGTTTTATTTTAATCGAGTACCTTTTAAATGTAGAGTAAAGTTCAATAACCAGCAGCGATTTATAGCTCAAAAATTATTAAAATGGCACATTTTCTATCAAAAGTTCCACCTGTTTAAATTCCTAAATAATATATTCTTTGTGCGTAGCACTACCAAAGTCATTCAAAAGGAAATAAGTTAGATAAATATTGAAATAAACTTATTGCCATTACCTAAAATTTGAATGTGCACATAGTAAAATTTTAAATACACATATTTTTAAATAAACGGAAAGTCAATTAAAGAATGCCTGTTTTTTTACTAAGGTCACCAAATTCGTTAATGAAATGAAAGATGTGGGAGAGTTAGTGAGAAATTAGAAATTGAAAGTAAATGTACCATTGCCAGTTGGAAGTACAAATAGAGGAGATGAGGGAAAGAGCGGTATGTGCTGTAAATGAAGCACGAAGATTCCTTGAAAATGGTTTGGTCAACATTAATAGTATGGATTACAACATGCACTTCTTCCACCACAGTATTCATTCCCACAGCTAACATCACTTGAACTGTACGTATATTCTCCACAGCTGCTAGACAGGCTAGTGCAAGATGAACTAGAGTCACTGTTCATACTTGAGCCTCTTTCAACCCTGTAAATTTTGTGAATGCGTACATTCTGAGGTCCGACAGAATGAGCCCGACGATATGGTGAAGACGAGTGATATAATGCCCTGCAATAATTTCCTCCGTGACTTACTGCTCCAAAAGGTGAAAGAATATTGTCAGAGGAAGTGTAACAATTTACTCTTTTCCTTTTTTCTCTTTTTCTTCGTGAGTGTCTGGATGAATGACGTGATGAACAGGGCGATGAACGTGATGGACTGCGATGGGAACTCCTCGAACGAGACCTACTTTCTTCACATACTTCGCAAGGAGTATTTTCAATCTTCTCAACGAAACATTTATAGTCAGCTTCCTTTTCAAATCGCATTGCGTATAACATGAGCGGATGCTTTCCGTCAGGTCCTGGATAGGTAAAGGCGATTGCTTTCTCAATAGGAGATGTTTTCTTTAAGTTCTTAATCCTGCAAATTTCGAGTTCGTTAACCGGTGTAGCCTTCTTCCCGACTGGTGTGAACTTCAACGCCTTACATTCTGTTCTGACCTCAAATCGCGTCTTTCCAGGCTTGGCTTTTTTTGCTTTGTCGAGTAGTTTATTCAGTTTGGTTTCATAATCGGCCGTCTTCTTAAATTTCTTATTCTTAATGAAGTCCAAGATTCCCTTCAAGCCTCCCATTTTTGCGAGAGAGGTACTCTCCAAAGAGGTCTGTGCAAGCTTCTACGTGCTGCGCTACAATGCACAATACCATATACTGATAATTAATCATTGAAATTAAAGGCTTACCAATGGTGAGCAAGCGCATAGTGGCTAATCGCTTGAATGCAAAGATGTTTACCAATCGCACGGTAAGGGAAATTGGGATACGTGTATTCACACGCTAGATCTTGTGGAATATTATTTATGCAGTTGGCAGTTACTGTCTTTTGTTATAGTAATGAGATAAGAAACCAGCTATTCTCATTGTGATTGTATTAAATTTAATGCGTGCTTACTAATAATGCTTATAAATGTAAAGAAGATGAGAAAAAGGGAATCTTGTTCTCAGTGATAGATCTTGTTTTTTGATAATTAAATTAAAAATGAAGGTGAAATAAAAGCTAGATTCTGGCAGTAATTGTGAGATGAAATTCAATTTACTTTTACCTAATATTATGTCACTTTTTTCTTCGACAAATATGTTGGACTCCAAATAATCATATTAAAGCAAATAAGATGCGTTTTATCAATCGGTAGCTTATACCGGCAAATGGACTTGTAACTATTAATGCAGGAGTAACGCCTTCAGGAAATCTTTCAAGCTTGGTCAAATTTTGAACACAGTTTCTTCTGTAATCAAACAATTTAAAATGGAAGTGATTCTGGATATCAAATACAATTAGGCTGGATACATCAATGATAAAACAATACCTTGCAATTTTAATCAAAAGTGAGATTAAGGTAAGATTTTATAATCTATTGATCTCCTTAAGTGCCGAAAGCCAAAATTGTGTGGACTTTGTAGTTGACACGTAACGACTCAAGTGTTTACAAGTCCCAATTATCACGCTATGGCCTTTTATAAGTTGTCCGTCAAATAAACAAAGAACACAGAACGCTCATCTCATTCAGCGTATCTTATGACAGTTGCACGTCCACTCACGCTGTACCGACATTTCGAATCTGTGCTTATGCCCCTATGTTCTCTTTCTTCTTATCTCTCTTCCTATCTCATTCTCCTTCTTTTATCCAGTGAACCCACATCCAAGTAAACTCCTAACCTTTTTATTTGGGGTAATCTGTTATCTACAGTTAACCTATATGATTTTCGGTTTCCTAAGGAGATGTCTATAAGACTATCTCAAGTGATATTTTAAATTACTGATGTAATTTAGTGCAACTATAATTTCAAACATATAACATATTATCAGAAAAATACGGTTATAAACTTACAACATTAACTAATGTTTAGTGCAGAAAATAAAACATTACCTCTTTATGCAATCGGTTGGTAGTTTTGCATAATATCATTCATCTCATTCACTTACATTAGTAATGCCTCTCCACTGTCTATTTGGAGATACAGATAATCAAGTCCAGAAAGCATATTCATCTGAAGCTGGTATGTTTAAGCTACACTTCCTTCCCATTTGCTATAACTTTGCGATAATTTAATTACCTTTAAAATCGTATAAGTCAGAAGATCAAGGGGCTACTTAATGAAACTAGTAATACAATACAGATTATCGTGGTCTCATAGAGGTTGAAGACGGAGTAAACAGTTAGCTGTTAGCTCACCCATCCCAACCATTTTTGCAAACGTCTGCTAATATTACAGGGTGGTTTTAAAGATTTTTAGTTCAATTAAACTAGAATTTTAGGATAATAACGTATACTTTAACAGCCAATTAATGAACTATGGATCACCGCTGAAAATCGGTGACACGTATTTTATTTTAATTCCGTTCCGCAGTTAATCATATTATGCATAAGATAGAGATTGAGAGGAAGGAGCAGAAAATAGGAGAAATACGGGAGTCTATGAGCTCGGGTTTTTGAATGTGTCCAGTGATGCTAGGTAACTGAAGATTAAATTGAGCTGTCATTCATGAAATTATCATATTTTTCATTTCTCGTTGTTTTTCCACCTATGATGGAAATATGACTTCTGTTCAATTTACCGAGTTATCAAACTCCATAAGAATCTACCTTAAATGCATCATTTTTATCAAATATCTGAGCGAACATTCTTCTCTTTTATTGGAGTGGGGAGTGAGGGCATCATGAGTAAGTACTGGATTAACACAAATAAATTTGATTGTTGAGTTTTATATAACATGCATATATTAAACAAGCTTTAGATTGGTAACAGTTTTTTAAGTTCCTAAATATCTGTTGAGAGATAATGGAAAAAGTTAATTAATTAATAAAACTAAGGATAGATAAAGTTAAAAATAAAAAAAAATTTGCCACCTTCTTGAAAAGTGACGCAAAAATCCCTAAAAACGCCTCTTAATTTTACAGCGTTAGTAGCACCGTCTCAAATTACTTTATTCTCATTTTCAAAAGTCTATATTTAAATACGAATAAAGTTCAAAATGACAAGCTGGGTTCCGGCATTATCAATAAAAAACGCGAAATCAAACTTTCTACGACTGCCCCGAAGTCGACATTTAATTGACTTTTCATATCATTCACCTGATTGCCTTTATTCCTGCACTTTATCAATTTGTTTCCTGCTGTTCTTGTCTCTTTTATTTAAATATCATTAATGTACGCATTGCTCTCAATCGCCTCCGCATCGTTTTCATTCGGGCGAGTGTGGTTGTTTAGCCTTAGTATAGGTTTGAATTTCTATTTTTCACTCGATATTCCCCCAAAAAGTGCGATGGTTGGTCTTGTGGGGGTCACAACGCTAACAAGTCTGATTAAATCCCGTGTGCTAGAACTTTCTGGGAAGTGTGGGGATGTAACCGGTCGCGAGAGAACAAGCGCGTACATGTGTGCAGAGACCTCCTCAACCAATCAGCAATCAAGATCCCTGCAGCCTAAGCTTTTAACTCACAGTAACAACGAAGTGATCAATAAACCCTCTCCACTCAGCATCTTTCTGGTTCCTACCACTTTGGGCATAGCCTGGATAATTTGGGGGTGAAGTGATTATAGAGGACTCTGCTAGAGGCTATTCGGAGAATTACTTAGGTGTAGCAAAAAGACTTATTGGTGTAACATCTGCTACAGTTTCTAATGCGTCCATGAAGGCAAAATCATTTATTCATTCTTCCATGTTATTGATCACCTTATAATCACGATTATTCAACTACAATACCCTATTCAATTCATCTAATATTACTATTGAGCACAGTCCAATATGTGAAACTAAATGTCACAAGATAGCTATTTAAACCGCAATACTAACTGTCCTAAGGAGGTGATATCATGATATGTATCATTATTACTTAAATGTTAAATCTCTGCTCTAAGTCATAAGAATTATAACTATAAGTAAGTATAGACTTATCAGGAACGCTTGTGAATTACTGTCTGTTTATTTATTTATCGTGTTCATGACAAATTTTTATTCTGATAATAAATTTTCGTTTTTCTATATTTTCTTTTTTCTTAATGCATGATTCGAAAGCAAATTGTTTGCTAAAATTTATGCCTTTTTTAGCAATAATTAACAGTAAAATGGCACTAACGGGACATGTTCTCACCTTGATAGAACACAGCTTGTGGAGGTCAGCTAACTTGAAATTTTTGGCTATCTCATTCTTTCATGTTAAGGTCACAAGTCCCTGAATATCATGTGAGATCCAGTTGCCGTCTAAGTCATTACGACAAAATTAATTGAAGTGACAAAGCTGATCATCATTATTAACAAAAGCGGTCAATAAGCTCTAAACATCGTCAACAGGCGCTTACTACAATGCAATGAACGACTTGTTAAATTTGATTTTTTGGAAATGAGACAATCAGTTCCTAAACATCGTCCTATCTGAACCTAAAAATTAGATAAACTAAGACTATTTGATACTCTGACGCTGGACCCAGCATCTTTTTATAGCTCGCTTTACCATTTGTTGCACCTTCGTTGACCAATTTCACATGCTTCACACAATCTAAATTGTGTTTCTTTGCATTACTCTGGCTTATATTAATACTAGAAAGAACTTGTAATAATCTCATCACGTTTTGTGTTAATTAGAAACTTGAGATTATATTAATTTTGGGAGATTAATTTGACCGTCGAAGTTAAAGTTTGGTTTGGCTATTATTTTCATTGCAAACCAAGTTTAAAACATTGAGTAGGGGAGATGCTTCCATCCTCAGAGCTGTTGAGTTGTTGAGTGAATTGAAAATTTATATTTATTTCTTTTGATAGCCAAGAAAGTAGGATAATACAAGATTTACCTATTTTATTTAGTAAAAATCCACTTAAAGAACATTTATTGTAATTCAATTATCATTTTTATTTGTCTGATTGCAGAAGAAAATAAAACACATTTAAATTTTAATCAGTTTGCTGCAATATTAATAAAACTCAGGAGATCTAGATCTAGTATATTTCTCCTTTATGTAGTATTCGATTACATCGTTATACTCTCTCGTGGATTTCATACAAGTCAGAAGTTTTGTTATCATTTATCATAACTGCAAAAGTCAACACTCGATAAATGCTTAAATTGTCAAGGTTACTGTCTCTGTATTGTGAGCAGAGTAATTTACAGCCGAAATTACGTACACTGAAACAATACACTTCGTGAATGAGTTTAAAAGCGAAGTTACTTGATTTTGTATCTGTGCATTTGCTATTTATTTAATAAATGCTTATGCATGTTTTATTATTTATTCTGTCCCACTACGATTCAATCGTACGTCGAAGCTAATAATCAAATTGGCAGTGCGGTATGAAATTTTATTTTTAATAAACATTATTTATTTTAATTATACTTGTATTTTTATAAATGTTGATCAAAATTGCGTAGAAATCAGATTACAAATTTGGCCGATTCATATGCATTAATAACAGTCTATAAGTTATATAGAGTGCTCAAAATTACCTTCAGGTAAGACTTGTTCCCATCAGGCCATCAATAGACAGTATTTTTAAGTGATTGGTCCCTATTTTACCAGAAAGATAACTCATTTCACATCATAAACATTGTGACATTTAAGCTAAATTATCTAACCCCAGTTTTGTATATGCCTTGACATTCTGGTAAATATTTTAGAATCAAGCTTAATTATCAGTTAATATCAGTTAACGTGAATAATCTTAATAATTTTAAATACAGATGATAAAAAGCGAAGATATCAGGAGATCGCTCCATCAGACTTTTTTTTGCATGGAAGCACATGGCCTAAGAAAAATTATTCCTATATTAGCTTTGAAATCGACTATAAGTCTTCATCTCTTCAACAAATTTTGTAATCTTACTATTCATTTTGGTGAAAATAAACATATATTTGATTTGGCAATTTTGAATATTGTTTATTAGAGGATACGTTGCCATAAATGTGATCATTATAAATAAATTAAGTAGGATATAAAGCAATTATACGTAAATTTCGGATTATTTGCAGTTGAACTTGAGCAAAATCGTTCTGTGAGAAAAATAAATTCTGCTTAGAGTACACTGAATCTAATCTAAGGTATATGGGGTCACAATTCTTGATTTTGGGAGACTGTACCTGATGACCTAGACCCGATTCCCACTCAAACTTTCCTTTTTTATGGGCAAATTAAAGGTATCGGACAAAACCTCGGGGAATGATATAAAACTACTTGGCTTCTGCCAGCACTACATTTTGAAGGTTTTGAGTTCCTTCTTTGATCACATTAGTATCCGCAGAGTTATTCAATATTATTCATCTGACAAAAGAACAGTAATAGATCTTAGTCAATATCTCCAATCAGCAAAACTTAAATTGAATCCATCAGTATCCGATCACTGCCTGGTAACATGTTATATGACTTAAAATACCGCAGAAGAAGGGAGGCACTAGACCTTGCTCTGGTTCGAGGCTCTGGTAATTAAGTCAAGAAGTTGCACAGCCAGGACTTTTATAGCATTCCAGATATCTGCCCCCAGTTTAAAAATGTAATCCAAACGTTATCTTAAGAATAAAAATAAAAAAGCAATGTATTTCAGAAATCTGCAAAATAAAGACTCGCAGTTTCTGGAAGTCTTCATTTGTGAGATACCTCAATACACCATCCCAAAGATTCTAATATAACAAAATATAATAAAATCGTGTGAAAAATAATTAAAGATATACTTTCAAGCCTGAGCTCAATCTTTCAGAAATGGATTGAGTCTGCTCTTTTGAGATCATCTATTAGTTTTGTTCTTTTAGCTCTACTGTACCCTACAATACATAAATATTCTTGAATGGTAGGACTTCAGATCCCGATCTCATAAAATGGGATAGGCCTAGTGTTTAATGATCATCGATAAGGCCTTCGATCGGTCACTTTTAAATAGGTGGAGGCAAAATAATTTCACTGTGTTAGTTGAAGAATAAAATAAATATTGTATATATTTTTGGAAATATGTTATCTAAATACTAATGAAAAGTTTCCTTCATCGGCTTTCTACAACAGACTGAGATCAGACCTAGCTGAAGGGCTTAACCGGTCATAATGCAACATTATACGATTGATTCCGAAATTTCTTGTATTTTGATAATCGTATTCCTAAAGAATACATCAAATGAACTTTTGATCTGGATGATAGTGCAATACTGCATAAAGTGTATAAAGTTAATTTTTGACAGTTTCCAAGAGGTTTATCTTTGCCTTCAACATAAACATGGTGACTTTATCTCTACATTCTATAGAAATCATAAGATTCAGAAGATTGATCACATGATCATCGTTTATGTACTTCATTACTGAAAAGTCTTCAGCCTTTTTGAACATAAACGGTGAAGTGCGGAGCTGCGCACGATTGTTCGCGAAAAAGAATACTAGGTTCTTTCACTATTATTAAGATCTCCGTTCCTTTGATATAATGAGCGACAAAGACTTCCATTCCACCATATCTCACTGTTATCAGTCTTATACACTGTCTTATAAAGACGACTGAAACAGTCCAATATTAGGTACGCCTACCAAACAAATATCCTACTTAACTCATCTTTTGAATTTGCCTTCGATATATTTATCGATTGGCTCCTCTTTTGGCCACCTGTATTTTGACTAGTGACTGCTTTTGACTGATGGAAGGCCAAATATGGATGATAGTGTAGTACTTCAATAAAAGTACTTCATGCTTTTTTAATGGTTTGCTTCAAAGTCGTAACATATGGATGTGAAAATAACTCACGTTAACCACATGGTGGATTTCATTGATAAGTTTTGTATCACTCTGAATGGAAACATGATAAATCGGTCCAGTACTGATGAGGAACAGTGTATTATCGGAACTGTTTTGACTTTCTGGAAAACAAATGAAGTTTGATACACATCTTTGTAAATTTCTCGCAGATCCATGGATTGGTACAGCTAAGATGGCATCATCCACTACTTCCAACTCACCAAATCCAAACACCCATGAATCTGATGAATTTTGGATCGAAAAGTAAACAGAGCAATCTTGGGATAACTTACTAACTTCACAGGAAGTAGGTAGTCAAATCACGAGGAAATTGAATGAAGCTGTGTCTTTACGTAGACATGCAGTGTCATTGACCTCTGCCTCATTAATCAAGCTTGCCCTTACGATATTGCTGAGGTGGCGAATCACGCAAACGATCTTCTCCCGAATAGCCATTTAGTCTCCAAAACTCACCGTCGCACTAATTAGTGACTGACAAAAGATTTCGAGAAATTAACGTAGGAATAACTCGAGGCTTAGTGTCTCTTGAATTAACTATTATATGTGAGGAAAACATATTGCGATCTCTGAATTCTTTACCGTTTGTGTGCAACATCTGGATGCTTTTAACATAATCACGTTTAGAAATCACCCTTCTAATAACTGTTCTATTCACCCTTGTATCATTTTATTTCACTGATAATATGTCTATGTTCAAATATTTTTATTTACGTAATTCTCTACAAATTTATAATTTGAAGAAATTTAACTCATTTTTTACATCTGCGTAGCTGGGCACAGAGAACATACTTATTTAAAAATAAGTAACGGTAGCATAATGCAAAAATTAGAGAAGTGTATTATCGGAGTTAGGCTTTTTTCCATGAATTCACTATTCTAAGCAGCGGTAACATCCACCTCATAGTTAAATAGGCGTATTTACAGAAATTATTTCTCCCTGGAGTCAAAACAGAAAATATTACCCTTAATCTACAGGGCTACCGTTTATAGTACCTGTGCATTCTGACTCATTGGTCTATTCGGTCTCACTCTTTGGTGCACATACCGACTCATACCTAATTTTCAGTTGGTGAATTACGATTGGTTGCTCATTTTACAATCACACAATAACTCACATAAGATAAGAACAGTCAACCGATCAAAGCGTACTTTATTTCGCTTCTCTCTTACAACTCAGGTTGTCTTTGCTCAGTACTAACGCCTTCCTCTTTCATCCCACTTCCTTCTTCTACTTTCACCTCTCCCTCATTTTTAATAGACATTTGATCCAACTTATCTCCTGGTATTCTAACTCGGAAAAGACTATCGCAACCTATTAGCCCTAAGACGGAGATATCTAGCTTAATTTAGTCTTGTTCTGGAGTAACCACACCGTAATATGTACCACTGGATTAGATTCCTTATGGTCTTTGCTTGTTATTACATTCCTGTTCGAGCGGTTACCTACTTTTAAGAACCCTTCAAACTTCAATTTCTGCTAATTTGTGATTTTAGCTTTTTCAATAGAGCTCCACTTAACAGATTAAGAGAGCCGGTCCTGTGATCATTATAATGCTACAATGAAGTGGTTCAATAGTTAAATAGGGATTGTATTATCTACAGGTAATACATATGCAAAATGAAGAATCCAATCGGATTAATTTTACATGTTTATCAAAATGAACAGGCTCTAAAACTGTTGGTTACGGGAGAACGTCTATGCTTCTAAGTACAGAAAGATGATCGAGAGTTCAGAAGTGAAAGAGACGGTTAGAAGACTTCTTAATATCTACCACATGCGTAAGACAAGTATCAAAGATCTCTTCTTTAAATAGAATTGGTAATAATAATAATAGATTTGCATCATTATTATTATTACAAATCCCGCTGGATATAATAGCAAAATAAGATATTTTATACTATCTTTTCTTAGCACTTTATTTTTTAGGAAATTGCATCTCCTTCGAAGATGCGCACTGAAGATATTTCCCCAAATGAGCCCGGGAATTATTAATACTATACGTTTCTTCAAATATAATCGGCATACATATATATATATATATATTCATTTGAGTTTCCAAACCCAAACTATATTTCTTCATCTTGCACGGTACAGATTATAGAAATGTTTAGTTTAGTCCACGTAAAGCGATAAAACTGAGCTAAAGAAGCTGTTGACTTGATTCCAATCTGGTAAAGTGTCAGACTGTAACAGAAGTTCTGTCCATTTTTTAATTGGAATTAAAATAAAAATTTTGTTAAAAGCACATTCGTTTAGTGTTTAACATATTCACCATTTTTATTAATTACATCTTCCCATCTTGTCATAAGCTTTCTGATTCCTTCTTCAAAGAATTTCGCCAGTTTGGACTCAAAAAAGAAACTAGATTCTTCACTTCGACCTCCTCTCTTCAAGTAAGCCTTTATCCCATTAAATGATTCTATAAGCTCCTGAAAAGACAAAAATTGATTGGTGCAAGACCGGGGGAATATGGTGGGTGATGCATAATTTCCCAACCAAATTCTTCAACGAGATTTTTGGTTGCTCTTGAAATGTGGGGTCTGGCATTGTCATGGTGCAAAATCACTCCTTTTCGCTCGATCGAAGAAGGCCGTTTTTCCCGCTGTTAATTGCTTTTAAACGAGTTAGCTGCTGACAGTAAACTTCAGATGCTATTGTTTGATTGTCACCCATTATTTCATTATAAACAATTTCCTTCAAATCCAACTATACATACAAAAGAATTTTTTTCGCGTGCAGTAACGAATTGTCTCGGTTGTGGAATTGGCTTTGAATCATTATCTTGACTTAGCCACTGTCTTTTGCGCTTAACATTGTAGTATAGGATTCAGTTGTGATTCAGGCTAAAAAAGGTGCCTGAAGTTCAGTTCACGAGAACGCAGTGAAACACAACAGGTTACACGATGTTGCTTGTTGATTTCTGACAAATCGCGTGGGGGGGGGGGCGCATCTTCCAGCCTTTGGGACTTTCCAGCCAAGTTTTTTCATTTCCCCATATGTGGTTATATGGCTTACGTGAAAGATTTTGCTCAGTTCTCTATTATTGCAGATTGAATTTTCATCAATGGCAACTTGCAATTGCTCAGAATTGAGTTTTTTTATCATCCTGCATTCAATTCGTCTTTCAGACTGAAGTCATCCTTTTTTGAAACGTGAAGGTGAAAACCATCTTTTGCAGGCCTTTTTATTCATAATATCATTTCCATAAGTGTCTTTGAGTGTTTTAGCTTCCGAGGTTGGCGTATTTCCTTTATGAAATTCAAGCAGTAAAATAAGCCTGATATGCTCTTTGTTTGGAGTGTACATTAGGGATAGAAATAATTATTAATAGCGACAATTATCACACAGTCTGAAAGAATAAATAATATTTTATTAATCACCATAGATAAGCACACAACATTAACAGCCTAAATTGAAGAAATCATGCCTTAAAAACAGCTCAAAAATTGGACAGAACTTCTGATACAACCTGATAACATGAAAGGAAAAATTATTCCGAATTTATGATGATATTTCAAAGCTTTTGTTAGTGTTTCTACCCAGGCAGAGTTTTAAGAAGGTGTGAATGAATCTAGGCTATGAAAACAGCAGTCATGGACTCACCACATACTCAGTAGCCCAATCATGTAAATGGAGCTTCTGTTTGATCATTAAGATATGACTTATGCTCCTTCTGGGAAACTGAAAAGTTCAATACTTCTGAAATCCGAATAAAAAAAGCACTTATCGTCCTAATTTCATCATATGCTCCTATTTACTTCCCACAGTTTTACATTTTACGGAACTTGAAGGATGAATCTTTCTTCCCCGTAATATTTATCTTACATACTTTCTAATCATCACCAAAATTTGATTATCTTGCCTTTATAGTAATGTCTGTAAACTTTTAACCTTTCCTGTGACCCAGGTACTCCATAGGCAAACATCGTGTGTCCTCAACTAGCCTATTTCTCATCAGAAAAGGTAAGCATACCTTGGATGATAGTAGCAGACACCGCTTAGTCGGCCCTGCTAACAGCCAATCTTGTCTGCACTGGCTCTTCCTTTTCCTACAAATCGTCCCGACCAATTAAAGCTCGCATACAATTATATCCTTATGCGTGTCCTCACCCAAAGTGTCGATTATAAATAGCCCTCCCTTAGACACACACGGACAACACACACATAGGGGACCCTAGCTCGTCAAACGCATCTCCCGTTGCTCAATCCTTCTCCTCCAATTCCCTATTTTCCCTCGAGACTCTGTACTGAGCTTTGTTCAATACAACCTGGTCAACGCAATCCTTGGTGTTCTTTTTCTTTCATTTACTGTTAGCTACCTGCCGCTACAAACTGGTGATTCTCTACAAACTATTTACCATTTTTCGTATACAGAAGCCCTCCTTGGCGTTTCAGCATAAATTCTGAAGACAAAGTAGCCACAATTTCACTGATATTATTATTTGTACCACTGTTTAACTACAATTTATAATCATCGGGATGCATTTGAACACGGAAACCGGTAAAAAGTTCGGTAAAGAGTGAAACCGGGGGAGTTAAATAGGAGCATATTTATTTGGCAGTCATAATTGATAGGTGGTCATGTGAACAGATAAGGTACATGGGTGAAATTGTTTCGTTAATTCTTGTATTATTCATGATGAAATTCCTTCATATTTTCCAAGTTTTTAGCAAAAAATTGTAAGCCTTAAACTTTTCTTCCCATGAAATTGTTTCATGACAAAACAAGAGATTAACTTTTTCAATTAAAATGTAAAGATGCGAAAATTCTAGAAAAGTGACTTTTCCAAACAACTAGTACTTTAAAATAACTATACTTCTAAACCCTAAATAATTTATTTTCCAATGAGTATTTATTATAGACAAAAATATACACAACAATAAGAAAATTCGAATGAAAGTATGGAAATTTTATTTGAATGTCATCAGTTCAAACTGAAGGCTTCAGCTTTTTGAAAATTCATCAGTTGTAAGCCCGTTTCGCAACTTGCATGAACTCTAACGAGTAATGCTGTGCTTGAAATACCTTTGCTAGTCTGATCATCCTTCAACTGGCTGTGAGAAGAAACAAATTAATTAAAGCTTTATGACCACTCAGTGATCAAATCATGAAATTTAAGTTTTGAAAAATTAAATACTACTACCTCTTTTGAGGAAGTGGACAACTTAGCGAATATCAAGGTTCCAATAAGGTAAAATTCGTAATATCGTAAGTTCATTCAGTACATTTGTTCGACTCCCTTTTTCAAACCATCCCGCACTTTTGCTAATTCGCATCCAAATGACATCTCTTGGTTTGCATTGCCTTCCGCAGAGTACACATGAATAGAATTTCGTGACCTCTAGCTTTGCGGAAGTGCACATAGGCTGTTATGCTACTTCAACTTTACTGGACCAGCCCCCATAGCTATCACAAATAAATTTCAATCATCCACATGGAATCAAGGGTTAAATAGCATCTGCCATACAAGATGAAATTGTCAATAACTTCTTTGATTAGTATTGCACAACTAAATAATATTAAAATATTTTTTAAATATTTGGAATATACTTAATGCAATGTGACGAACAGAGGAATCACCCGATATCATAATACCAAGTCATTTTTTTCCAAAGCTACCACATGCAACTAGATAAAATAGATAGTGATTATTTCAACCCAAAGAAAACAAAATTTGTGAAAATTAGATGGCTTAATGATTTATTTCGCACTTTATACCTAAAAGTCTCTCATTTTAATCCCGCAAGATTCGTTGTTACTAATAATTCCGATGGGGACATTATTCTCATTAATAGTATGCGTACACAAATACTTTTTTATCATAATTATCACTACTCGTGGGTTTGCGAAATGACTTTAAATTATGGAATCGATTCTGAGCACGGAAAGTGCAGCATAGTCATGTAAAAATGCAAACGTGGTTGAATGCGGTTATATGATAAGATCAGGATATGAAGAGTCTTAATTTTGAAAAGCTTTGAGTAGTACTTCTCCAAAGAGGCATAAATCTTGTTGTGGCATCCATATGATCCACATCTCAATCATCAAGTTCGCGATATTCCGAGTTAGTTGACCAGTTGAATTTACTAGCGTATATATCAAATATCCGTAGTATGACATTTAAAATACTTGAGTATTTAATAATAATTTAAATAATACAATTCGTGGTTTTATAAAAAAATTCGATAAAATCAAGTTTAACAGCTTACCAATCTATCATCACATCTTATTTACTAAATACTGCCTGTCAATAAGAATGTTTACATTAGCACAATTGTTATCTACATTGTGAAAAAAACTTCCATATATTTTAATACTACTGTGAAGGCTGCTTGCCAAATGTGTAATTTTTAATAGGCGGATATTATCACAACCCTTAGAAGGGATAAATTGTCAATCATTTATCAATACTTTACATAAGATCAATTTCATCTCACACTAAATTAAGTCTTCTGATCTCTATGAAGCTATAGCTATTTTATCTCTTACCATCCTGCTTGCATATAAAACTGTATCCAAGTTTACTCAAGAACCAGGAGGCAGATCCTGAAACTTAAACGCTGGAATAACAGAACTTGGAACGGAAAAAAAGGTTAAAAGCATTCAGTTTCCTAAGACTCTCTGAACGCCCGGATTTTACATTTCCGCTTCAACTTAATCTCCTTCTCTTAATCCGTAGTGGCCTACCTTGTTATTTTTCCATTTCTGTGATAAAAATATACGTTTTTGCTTTCCCATGGGTGGTGCCTCAAGCTTCACCAATAAATCCAAAGTAATGTTTGGTTCATAAGCACCCTAATAAAGTTATAAATTCGGAATAGATGCAACTGCCTAGTAACACAAAAGATAACAGCGTTTAATTATATAAAAATAACTTCTGAATTACAATCACCTGTTTAAATGTGAGATCAAATATATCCCAAAGGCATTCAAGAATTCGATTTTGCAAAATTTCTTTTCAGCGCAATTTTCAAATCAAAATCTGTTATCTAAAGCAACGAATGTAATAAGGACAAAGAATCACAGTTACCAGTTCACCTTCTAAGATACCTCCGCTATTCAAAACCCAACTTTCACATTCTATTCCACTTATTCTCAATAGTATATCAAAAGTCCCACTCCCTATTTCCAAGCTTATATCACTCGTAAATAATTTAGTCGATCAGCTGAACATCGATTAAGTTTCGAAAAATTAATATAATTTAAATAACAATTATCTGAGATAGAACTCAATATCGTGTACTGCTGTGATTTAAATCGGTAAGTTCCAAAAATTTTAGTCGGAACATATTGAATGATTTAAAGCGTTCTTTGAATATTAACAACTCAAGCAATTATAAAGAAACATATTGTCATGACAATTTAGAATAGTGAAAAGCATTTACCAGATACTCTGCATTGTTTTAATCTCCCAACCTAAATTACCATAAAATGCATAACTCTCATTTGCTAAAATTCTCAGTATAAGTAGAAGTAATTAGAAATAAAATATATATATATAATTTAATCTTCAGAGTCATTATTATTTCTGGGAAAAAAATGTATTGATACCACAGAAACTGCGCTGATTTCTTCAAACGTTAAGCAACATGATTTACAAAAATAAGGCAAATTAAATATGAATGTAAATTAAATTTTTATTTTTAAAGAAATTCTTTATTTAAATTTAAATGACAAAAAAATAATTCACATGTGTTTCCTTGCAGATCGTGTTTCACTAGTCATAATAAATTAATAATAATATAACTAAATAGAAGATGAATTTACGTCAACAAAGACGGAAACTGTGCACTGCCCTCACCGGTAAACTTGCATGTTGTTTTTCAATAGTTCGGCTATAAATCCGGACTTTATCTGGCTTATTGCTTAGACTTTTATTGTAGCAGAGGGGAAACACGACCTTGAAATCAGGACAGCAATGAACTGGTAAGGGTCTGTATGTGGTACTTTCACAGTATCCACTGGTGTCGGTAAGTGTGTCGCTATCCTCTTCGTGACATATTTCTGCTGTGCTGTTTACTATTCCATACCTTGGTTGAGCTAAAGTTACGCAACTGGATCTGCTCCTAGTTGTTTCCATACTTAGACCACTAGTTGAGGAAGATAATGATTTTCTTCGCCGTAGACGACCGTGGCTGCCTTCACTGCCCGCACCGACAGACTTTGAGGTCATCATCTTACCCGAAATAACCTGATAAGCTGAACCGTTAGATACCGTTTCTTGAAGCGTTGGAACACGTTCTCTACCGCTGATAACTGAAGTGGATGAGGATATTTCCGTAAAACTGGTATGTTCTAATTTCTTTGGAGTCTCTCTCATAATTCGGATTTCTGCCGGAGGAGTGGTTATTTCTTTCGATTTTAAATTATTAAACAGATTCCTGTTCTTGCTATTTCTGCCCGATTTATGACTTTCAAGTGGCGTTACGATATTAAATGATCTTTCCGATGATTCTTTGTTGCTTGCTGGAAAGAAATTTGATGTATTCGAAGAATTTCTACTTCTCTGAACTTTAATATAATCTGATCTACCGGACTGTGAATTCAAAGAATTGTTTCCGCCGTGTGAATTAGATCTTCCTCGACTCTTTGGAGGGCGAGTTAATGAGTTTGATGTATTTGAATTCAATTTTGCATCACCTTTTTCCGGAGTTAAAGGACTAGAACTTCCAGAATACGACTTGGAATAGTTTTCTAGAATTTCCAAGACCTTTGAAAACTCCTTTTTAGTATCAAATCGCAGAGTAAATAGAGCTGCATCTTCTCCACTTGTGCTGCATACTACTATCACATTGTCCTCATCCGATTTTTTCACTTTCTTTACCTCAGAGAGTATTAAATCTTTTGAATGACTGTCAAATTCAATCCGATCTTTATGAATTGTGATGTTGGCTGGATTCGAAGTCGATTGAATCGCCGTACGCCTACTCATTTCCATTTCTTCTTCGAGGTAACTCCGAGGGTCGTAATTCCTAACTCCTAAGTATGGTACACTACTCGAAAATCTTGATTTCGACATATTAGTATAGTGCTAATAAAGTGTTGTGCTGTGAGAGAGCTGCTGAATAATCCTCTTTGGTGCGTATGTTGCCGTACAACGCACTTAATTTTTCCTAACTATTCAGATAATGCGGTAATTATATTTGAATTCGAAGTATGTATTTAATTCTAAAAATTAGTACTTTCCTTATTGAAAGCGTACCAGATGAAGGCCCTGATTCGTTAGAATTGAATAATACGCAGACGATATTGTTTTTTTATTTTGGATTCAAGTTCTGAGAATGTTTTCTTACTTTTTATAGTGAGAGATATCTACTTTGTGTATTGGGTATTGCGTAATGCATGCATTTTTTAAAATTTTCTCAAGATTCGATGTATGAGTTAATTATACGATCACAAATCTTTTAAATACATGGACTCACATTTACAAAACTATCTAACACATTTGTCTTATCGCTTAAAACTCACTTATTAAACCGGCTGACTGTGAGAGGTATCATTTTATTTCCTTAAAACTTTATTTAATTCTAAAATTACCACAATTTTGTTTCGTATGTACGTTTCCGGGTAAAGATTAAACGAGTTTGAACATAAATGAGAAGAGTTATCCTAAGCTCGAATGTCTTCATAGTTCTTCTCGCTCTTATTACCTGTTTGTCCTGAGACATTCATGATCTTAACTCAATGATTGAAATTGTGCTTTCACTGAGCAAAATTTGTCTTCATTTATGTTTTAAAAGTAGATGATAGCTTGAAGGGGGGGGGGAGCGAGGGGGATTTGAAGCGGGAAAAGATTGCCGCAAATCTACGAAGTATGTATCAAATGTGGTCTAAAATCACGGAAATTTCTCTGCAGCTCTTCAAATTTAACTGCTTGAAAATGCACACTTTTATCAATATCGAGATATTTAAAGTTATTTTCCACTTCAGACAAAGTTATTGATATATGAGTAGTCAATAATAAACTTTAAAATAATAAAGTGTAATTGACAGAAACTGCGACGTTTTGAAAGAGAAGAATCGATCAACTGATGTATCTATAGGGTCTCATACAGCACAATAATGTTTGCATATTATAATAGAAAATGTGAATATCTTATTGTTTTTTCTGATAAATAATACTATGTCGAATAGTCTAAATTTTACCTTCCATTTTATCCAATGGAAATGTTCAATTAAGAATTACTACTTGGCACCATTTCATACGTGCAGATCAAAAATAATTTCTTTTAAATATCTTTGGACGTTTAAACATTCTTTAATTATTCAAGACATCGAATCATTACAAAATTCGACTAGCGATTATTCGAATGTCAATATGGATTGTTACAAAACTATACGGTCGGATAGATACAATGGAGTTTTATGCAGTTTAAGAGACTGGATTGGAGCAGTGGTTAATGGGTTCAATGGGTATCAATCCACATGCACTTAGGGGAATGGCCCCTGGTTAAGTCGCATCAGAAAGGTTCCACGATGCTGTATCATCTCAAAAGGAGTGCTAAAAGACGCTTTCCTGGACGTCAGTGGCGCAGTGATCCCGTCTGTATATTAGAGATAAATGCTTATCGATGCAGTGATTGATTCGGGCCATCAGTAGGGCTGGTATAATTTGCATTACTCATCAGTGCGACTTCGGATTAACTACCCTTTTCCCAGGTTAAGTGTCGTGAACCCTTTCTTAATGTAGTTGGGAAATTTTTATCTAAAAGTGCTTAGGATTTAGACAATACACTATATATAAAATAAATTTTAACTAAAGTTTCACGCTGTTTGTGATCTTCCCATATTCGGTTTTTACGAAAATATGCTTATATATTAATTCAATTATTTGACATTGAAAATAGTGATTAGGGCTAAATTACCTTATGCATCATATGAGAATACAGAAGAAGGTATCCTAATTAGAATTAGCGTAAACTTAATAGAGGAATTTGTGGGGGAAAGGAGTAGAAAGAAATATTCAAAAATGAACACCAAAGTATGTCTTTTGACGGAAGCTATGGCCCTTTCTTTGTCCTTTGGTTTCAGCTTTAGCTTATGAAATTTGTATTCATGGCATATAGTTCCAATACTTCCGACCTCAAATACTTTTAAGGACCACTCAGTAAAACGTTCCTGAACATGCAAAAGTAGAAATAGACGTACATCCTGACCTGGATAAATAACAAAGTAATTTTACATTTTGAGATGAAGGTTTAACAATGAAATATTATTTTTAGCTATAGTCATTAAATGAGAACAGAGAAGATCGTTTATTTCTTTATATTTAAGACAGAGTCGAGAGTTGTTTAAAAGGCTGGTTAAAGACATATACTGGTTCGTTTACTTTTTCCTAGTGATAGGGAATTTCGATTCTAAAATTTAAATTAATCTCTCTCCCTCGGAAATCATGTTCGATCCACCTATTAACGCGTAGAGAGATCACATATTATCCCAGAGTTTGAATAGCCTGCCACCCTTCTGACTACTTTCGATCTTCACCGCACAAAAAATGGGTAGGAGGCGGTTGCGAGCAAGATCTGCTGATAAGAACCAGAAGCCAGGGGAAGGAAATAGAGGAGAATAATTTGCTACTATGTGGATAAGGACAAGTTCGACAAAAGATACCAGCCCTAGGTGAAGAGGAAAAAGCAGGAAATTTACGTTTCAAACTCTGTGAACCTTAAGAATTTCTAGGAAGATCCTCCTTCACGAGTGAGGTCACCAAAAGTGGCTCATACTAGGGATTCTTCAGGCTAATTCACATTAAACTATGTCAATATTTTATCGCCATGTTTATATTAATTTCCCCTATGGCGGTGCAAAAAAGTGACTTCTATATGTTGCGATCATGGAAGAGCATGCAAATATGCAGACGAGTCCAATAAGGCACGCTTTTATCTCATTGTATTATCTGAATATACAAATTTCATCGTAGGTGCATGGTAAGGTTACGTCCTCTATATTTTAAGTTAGTTGAATTGTGATTTGGT
The DNA here is from genome assembly GCA_900708905.1 of Hymenolepis diminuta. Lineage (NCBI taxonomy): Eukaryota > Metazoa > Platyhelminthes > Cestoda > Cyclophyllidea > Hymenolepididae > Hymenolepis > Hymenolepis diminuta. The sequence continues at coordinate 4,119,059 of CAADRB010000010.1, forward strand.
CCCGTGATTGTCATGACAAATCGATTTATTTACAGCCTGTAATTACCAGGAGCACGTAGATGAGAATAGGAACGATTTTAGTGCAGCATATACATTCTTAATTACGTCTGATTTTGTTTCTGTTAGATTCTACAGACCGGTAATGCGTACAATTTTTTAGCTTCATAACGCTTCCATCTATTAAAGCCCTGATTTTTAAAGGTAGATGGTGGCGATATTCAGGTCCCTTTCATGGATTTTTAGCAACTACTTTGAATAAAATTGATTTGTAACCTTTATGTATTTAGTGATAACTTGGCGTAAATCTACGTAAATTATTTTCAAGACTTCATTGAATATAAAAGTCCAATCATCTGCACTTCTAACTAGTTAATGAGCAACTTAGTAACTGCAGTGACAAAATTTGATACTACAGCTACGACAACGGATTCTCTGCACATTTGAAATATCACAGAGACGTGGCTATCAGAGATACATTGCTATGCATGCGCTATAGAACTTGAAGTGCTGTAATAGAAAGTCTCCCCGTAGAACTCTCAGAGCCCAACATTGGTTTATCTACAACTAGAATGATTTACTCACTTGCCTGATCCCTGAGCGGTCGCTGCAGGATTTTGGTTACAAACTTTGCAAGGGGTTAAACTTAGGTATAAATTGTACCGGTGGGACAAAATTAACAACCACCGCAACCTCCAGTATCCAAAAACCACTTCATCCTTCGTATTCTTCTCTCGGTCTTCCGTGACATCAGATAATATATATTCTATCTACAACTTTTTTCTCTCTATGTGATTGTTGAGGTGGCGTTTAGAAGAAAGTAGAAAAGTATAATTGGCAGTTGATTGGCGCCTTTATGCTTGCCTACAGCAACGCAATATTCAACACTTTTAGGCATTCTCCACAAATTTCACTGAACCTAATCATGATCCACAATTTTGTTAGTAGATTAAAATATTCTTGGTTTAGGTTGTATAAAAATGGGATTTGTGTTGCTCTACTCCACAAGTGAAGACTAAACTTCACTAATCTTTACTTCATAGGGTGTTACTAAAGAGGCTTAAATGTGAGTACATTCCTATGATTATATGAATTACAGAAATCTTCTGCAAATATAAATATTTTCCATCTTTTAGAGCTGATTCACTACGCCTAATGCATATTAGTTCGTTTTTATTTCGTAAGCCAGAGATATTTCAGTTTTGCATCCATTTTTAAAGCTAATCGAGTGAAAGCCTACAATTTTATTTAAAGAAAAGATTAGGAGAACTTGGTTAATGCTCTCCAGAATTAGTTCCTGCCCGTTTAGAGTATTTGAAGATTATGCGGAATACGGTTAGAGGTCCTCACTTGTATTAGAAAAATCAGAAACATTAACTTCTAATAATAAAGCCTAGGATGGCTAAATCCCCATTCCCGAGCACAAGTATTCACATGTGCTTCTGGTTAATGCAAGCGCACCTGTGCTGTTGAAGGGCCTTTCGTTACACTTTTATTTGACAGCTCATTTGCAGAAAGGGGAGTTGACAGAGATATGGTCCCTGTTCTAAATTAAAGAGAGAATGAAAGACGTGTATAATCAAAGTAGGACTGCAAATTTAACGAACTCCACTTCGAAGTCATCAATATTCATTTTGTACGCTAAACAGTAATATTTCTGATAATAAAAAGGAGCAATATTTTCATTTCTACAAACATTAACCTGCACCTGATAACAATGCCTTTCAATGTCATCAGATAATCATAAATTGTACGTGTTAAATGTTTTCTCTTTGTATTTGTTAAAATATAGTTATTTATTCTTTAGTAGCCATCTCCATAAGTTTGTTTTTTTTTAATTCCTAATCAAATAATATGCATTTGATCAACTCGAATTACAAATTTTAATAATTCAAATAACCGAAACTTGACGTCTACTCTCTATCTCTCTCTCTCATTCCTCACACTAAAATCCTTCTCAAATAATGAAAAATGAAACAAAATTAATTAATTTAAGACTATTAAATATAATTTGCTCTTAAACAATCAGTACAAGCAATCGACATTTAAATTCACCAATTAAGCGAAGGAAATTAAGGTAAACAGGTTGCGATTTGAGCTCTTTAACTTTAGATCTTGGTGCTAAAAAATGTAATTATTAATTAAATAATATTAAGTGACTTGAGTTCACCTTGAGCGAAATTTTGTGAGCTCTGCTGTTTAAAACACCTTTTTTCTGTTTGCGGCTGTGTAAGATTCGAAAAATGAATCAGCATGACTAATCATTCAATGGAAGCAGCTAGTCAACAAGCTCTGCGTATCGTGAACATGGATTTACCCAGAAATTGGTGGATAAAATTATGAAAACCGAAATATAGAACATTTTGATATCGCTAAATGTACTACACTTCATATGAGAAAGTTGAAAACTCAACGCTTTCGGAACTTAAATGAATTAAGGCACGTGGCATTCTGACTTTTTGAACCTCAGTTTTATCCTTCACTGGAATGTTTTGCTATTCCATTTCCTCAGATATTATTCACTGATAAAATCTTGCTAAAGTTCTTTTTGTATTATTGGAGATAATAAAAGCAACAACCTCAGGAATCTGAAATTTGCATTGAGCAGTTCTATTTGTGTGAACTCTTACCCTCCTTTTCCATCTAACTCTTCTTGTTCTTCTGGGTCATTCCCTTTCCCACCGATGTTTCCACGATATAAACGTGCTGAAGTAAATCTTGTTTGCAATTTATAATGTTAATTTATGAAGCATTAATGGTTGAGGTTCAGGTAGGCAGGATGAACAATTTAGACCGCCACTGCTCAAGGGCGAAATGACTGTTTTTTGGATAGAATTCAATGAAAATCACGCAACTATACGTATACACAGGTTAAAAGGTTTATATTTATACATAAAATAGAGATAGGAAAGTCTAAAAATGCACTAAAGGGTTCTAATGGAGGATACATAACTATTTATTTATGCTATTGAAAATTCATACACACATCTATCACAATGTCAATAAGTCAAGAGACGATTTTTGCAGCAATTGAACTAATTAGTAACGCCCTAACCTTGAAATTTCGAGAGAATGACCGTGGGTTTCTACGGCAGTTTTAAGTTGCTGAAACTTTTAAAATCAATTAATATTAATTCGGATATTTCAGCCAATTAGATTGCACAACTGATTGTCAATATTTCTAATAATTGATTTGATTTATTTAAAGCAATCAGATTATGTCACAACTCCGATGGATTTTATACCGTCTAATTAAAATATTTAAAAAATTTTCTCCAATAAAAAATTACTAAAGAAATCAAAAGCATTTCGGTTTACCCTCCACAGGATCAAAATAAGAATTTCAAAAAGTTTTAGGAAAATCGAAACAGACCGCCCCAAGCATCTAATAAGTTTTGTTTCTTCCTCCTAGTGAATCAGTATCTTGATTTGTCTGGCGTACCTCTTGAACAGTCGAAGGTATCTTTTCAACAACTACATGTTCGTCAGGATTGCCACAGAGAATGTCTTGTACTCGTTTTCATTCTGAAACCCCATGGCAATTTGTTCTTGTCAATCTTATTATTATTATTACCTTTGGAGTAATAACCCCACTTCTTGTTTGCCTTTCCTAATCACTTGGCCTGGTTATTGCTTTCTTCAGCGTGGAGATGGGTAACGATACGCTCAGTAACGCTTCCAGTGGCTTCTCAAATCTTTTTAAGTTCGCCATCCACACACTCCGATGTAATCACAACGGTCTTGAAAACTGGCTCTTTTGTGTTTTTCTTTTTTCTAGCTAATTAATTATAATATTCTAATTTATTAAAAGAATCGTTAGATGGAATTATCCCATGTGGAATCTGACAACTCCGTTAGAAAAATGAGTCATTTTTTCACCATCTAAATCCGTGCCTAAAAGGGCGAAAACAGATTCAATGAATTGTTGAAGAGATTATTTGGGATAAGAATTAGAAGCGCCTGATGGAAAGAAGAATGCTTTTTTATATATTTGAAAATAGAAACGAATGGCATAGAACACATGAATCGGTCCATTATACCTACAATCAGCTTGGCATTTGGCAATCTAGCTGACGGCTGAAGTTTTCTATTTTCCGGATCCATTAAGGTCTCAGCATTGCACTAATATCAAAAGGGATTAAGAAGAGCAAAGCACGTTGCTCAAGGGATATTGGGACTACATTTTCAACATAAACATATTAAATACGGTGCACTGTGGAGCGCCTGGTAGTAGTAGCACTAATATGAGTCAGAGGTTTAACCATTTTGTAATAAAATACATTTTGAGTATACCCACCCAGGAATGACTAGCAATGATAAAATGCAGATTTACATAAGATGCAGTTATTTAGTGTAAAATATGGACGGAATTGAGGACAGGGCAGTTTCTGTGCAGTTAAAATGCACATTTTAGGGTAGTTTATTATCATGCCCTTTTGCGGGGCATAGGACTGGATTGAGTTTACTTTATAACGTAACGTTCCTCATATTTTTTGAAATTCAAACATATAAAGTTATCGGAGATATCAGTAGAAATTTAGGTAAGACAATAGTAGAATTGGCTACATCAACCAAATTTGTAGTATCTTCCATGGCCATCACTCTACCTTTGATGAATCATGACATCCCTATGGGTTTTTAATTAACTTTGTTTACTTTATCTCTGTTTTCATACGAATTTTGGTTCTGATTCTTTAAATAAATTCTATTTATCCATATAGTTTGTCATCCTGATGTCATCTCCAATCTTGTTTTGCTAAGAAAATTACAATAATTAAGAAGGGTGATGGCGTAGCTTAACTAACCCACAGTCTTAAATATTTGATCCTTCCTCATTATCAGGAGATTAAAACAAAGGAACTATAGTTGTCAGTCCTCTACTGAAAGGGAGTTTTGAAAAATGCTACTCTTTGAAGGGTTTGAGATTCACTGTTCTTGTTTTCTAAAAAGAAAGGCCATCTGAAGAGGTATCTCTAATCCCACGTATGAGTGAGAGAACTATGTTTTTTTAATTCGTAATCATGATGACTGAAATAGTCCCGTTATAAACTTGCATCAAAATGATTCCTTCTCAGTATTCTTGAAAATTTCCAATATACTTGGAATATATATGATTTATAACTCTCATACCCATTTTGATAGGCGTTTTCCAAAACTCATTGGCAAGAGAAGAAGCATCATGGGACCTCCCTGGTAAAAATCTCAAATTCTGCCAGACATGACTAGTTTAGATGCCCATTCGACTGGTCGGGTTTGTACAGTGGCCTTTGACTTCTCAGGTAATCACACCAGAGAAAATTAATATCATATTGATCCCAATACAGCCCCATTCGTTTTCTACCCCGCAGAGTTCTATACAAGTTTGCTATAGCCAGCAGATGTCTATCAACACATAGCGACTAGAAATGATTGATCAGTGATAAGATCTCCAATACAGTCTCCACAGGTAGTCCCGCTGTGTGTATGCGTGTTTGCACATAGATACCTAAATAGATGTCGATCATCACGCCGAGACATGACTGACATCTAACAAAGAAATATTTTGTATATAAATCTAATTTAATAATTAATAAATTGGGCTGACTTACCTGTCACCTTCGAACTGATCTGGCGACATGACTGACTTGACTTATTCCATCTATTCGATCGACGTGGCCCCGATAGACCCCTAACGTTTTTACAAAGTTTTATAGGACTTTTCATCTTTATCAGGTATTACTATACGGTAGGTAGTTCTTGATTTCAATCTATTTATTTCCCCCTTCCATTTTCCAAATACGTCTCCTGCAATCGTGTATATTTAATATAAGGATAGAAGCATAATTAGCTGCAAAACGAGAAAGAGAGGGATGGGGTTGCGATCGAATAATAGACAATCCCTGAACAATTATCAAACAAAGAAAAGACGAAGGCGGACGCATTATTACAACTGAATAAAAGTGTAACGTAGTGAAACGAGTTCAGTATTTTGATAATTTAAAAAGAAAATAGCCTTGTGAAAGACCGAAGCCGTTGGTTATTATAAGAAAGGCCAGATGAACAGAATTAACATGAGAGTATAAGGCAACCTATCGAGAACAAGTTTAAAATTGAAGGACTAAAATGAAGTACGGAATCTTGCCTCAATCATTTTCATTCAGGAGAACTTAAGCCTGTTTTGCGAAGTATTTTACACTCCACCACCTTAATAGAAAGTGATTATCATTGAATCCCTTGTATATCCATTATATACTATTTCTCAAAAGCGTTAGATTTTTACTGGCTCTACATCCAATTCTCGTGCGTTTTCATACATTTGCTCTAACTTCACTATAATACACTTCGAATGTGTCATATTTAAATTAAAACCGCAAAGTGAATCCTGCTTATCGCTTAATTTAATGCAAAATGCTGAACTTCTAGAGGAATTGGGAAATTACTGCCTTGTAGTTGGGATATGAAATATTCACTTTTAAATTCTAATCCTAGACCAGTTTGTAGTACAAATAGAATAGATCTCTGCATTCAAAGAGCTTCAGTCAATCTTGAAAAGGGACGAAAATGAATGTGCTTTAAATTAAGTTAATTGAAACTGTTTTAAATTGCCTATAGCCAGACATAAACATGAGTGATAAAGGAATTTTTAACATTTCAATCAGAAAATGCATCTGTGAATGTCTTTAGCAGCACCTATGAAGACTGATGCTTTTCAGTAGTGATGGTATAAATTAACAAGTCGAGAGCAACACATTTAATAGTCAAACAACACTTCTCCCTCCCACTGTCTGCAAATCCTCCACTTTATTCCGTGGAGGATTTTGAATCTACTGGATGGCATAAATCGTGCTTGGTTATTTGTTAGTAGCACCAAAACACGTGACCTAGAAGGCGTAGTCATTCTCTACTGACTTCTAATTTTGAACTGACCGGGGCTAGCAACTTAACGAATTTTAGATTTGGATTTTGCCATTCCTGACGTTGACGTTTGGCATCTTAAAACCATGCGCATCCCAATTAGCTGCAGTATCGTGTAGCGCAACATTGAGAGCCTTCTTTGAATAAATTTATACGTTTAATTGTTTTCTTATTAATGAACAGCCATATGAGCTTTATTTATAATACTTGGTAACTCAATTGTTGAATTCTTATTATTGCCCATGACATAACAAAAAACTATTACAAATCCCTGGATAGAGGGTATAACATATCAATAATAAATAGGTGTTAATATCACGGAGCTGCAAGTTGTTCGAATTTTCATAAGTCGAAAATTCGCTTTTTGATATCCTAATATTCAACCTTCGCCTTTTGGCGCCCACATGAGTTTACGCTTAAGATATTCAGAACTTGTTGATTGGTTGTTTTAATTCCGCAAATAGTCATGGCATGTCGATTTATCCCTCTTTCTGAAGCCTAGAGCAGTTAAATGGGACTAGCGACGATACATTTAAGATAATAGAGCTCATTACAGTTTGCTCATGATGAACGAAGTGGGTTTCCAGTCGCTTCTGAGAACCATTTCTTAAACCCTGACATTAGTGGCAGAGTTCACCTTGAGAGAACTTTAGCGAACTCGACTATGTTTGAAAAGACTTTGCTGCTTATGACGGTAATATGATATGAAGGAGTGAAATCTACTCTGCGAACCCTGCTTTGGAAAAATCATGTAAAAGGCTTGATGAACTTTAAAATAATGCCAAATTTTTCGGACTTTGGAAGGAGACATGAATCGAGGTAGAAAGGTAGGTTACCATAAATAGGCAATCGGTTAATAAGCGCTGAACATTGTGAATAAGAACTTGATCGGTACTTCAGAGGACAAATTAGGAATTTTGAAGCAGTGATTTGTTCTTTAAACAAATATCGTTCAAAATGTATAGGAAAATCACATGAAGTAGCTCTTTGGCGCTATGATTTTGATCCCCTTCCTTTCATTCTTTTTGAACCTAGATTACCAACTTCTGGTCAGTTTATAGCAATCGGAAATTTTAATTTTTGCATTACTTGGAGTAATAAAATAAAATTGATACAAATCTCCTACTACGGAATTAAATTAACTGGCCAAAAAGAACTACCTATCTCAGATTTAAATCCACCAAGGAATCACGAATTTTGAACTTTTATACAATGTTATACTTTGCAGTAAACTGTACTCCATATGAAAAATGGGGTAACCCAATGCCTTCGAAGTTCCCGTAAAAAATGAATCTTGATTTCTGACCCGATTTTCTTTTCCTATTCGACCTGTTTTTTGTTCATTTTTTTATAAAATTATTTCTCTCTTTCCTTATTCAGCAATTTTCCGAAGATCAAAACGTGCAAAGATTTTAACTCTGTCATGGTTAATACAAATTATCAGTCTATGAAGTTTAAAGAAGGAAAAGCTGTTTAGTTATTTTCCGTTTCAAGGTATTCATTTGATTTGCATAAATTTTAGAAAAATAAAACCAGAATGAATACTTCTGAGGAGATAACAAAAAGATATTGCATGACGCATTCACGTGCATGGTGATATGAATTTCTCTTAAGTGCCTATACTCAGTGTTAGAATGATATCATCCAGTCAGTCTTTCCTTTGATTGAAAGCTCACAACATATCGACACAAGAATCAAAGGCTCCTGCACACCATATGAAATAAATTACTCAACCCCATATAATGCACGAACTTTTATTGTGCTCTTATTGTACTTGACATGTCCAACTGATACGCCCTCTATTAAGATCGTTAAATATTAATTAAAGGCACTTCTATTATAACTATTGTATTATACAATATTGACATTTAAAGTGGTTGTAGTTTTAACTGCGCCTTACAAAAGACATAAACTACATCCATTGATATTTGGTGAGAATAAAGTGAAATTAAGTTTCATTGACTACTCACCGGATAACGTTCATTCATGAGTTATTCATTCATACTTCATTCCGGAAATTTCGTCCAAACCGACCTAATTTTTTCTCTATCTGATATTTATCCATTCTGAATAAGCCGTTGAAGATCAGACAGTTCCATTCTTACATACAATGCTGTGGTGTACTTAAAATATTCTCTCGCTTTTTCGGTTATTCCCAAACTAATAATTTAAGTAGGTAAATAACTTCTGATTTCTAGACGCATATATTTTTTATAAGAAGTGGTTCCTTTTCGAACATAGGTACGAAGCGATTAACAATTAGTCGAAATTCTAGGTAAGTGTATTGGGATGGTCTTGTGTTAATTTGGAATATTACGACAAGGAAGATGCCATGTGATTGAATTATAAAACAAGTGCTTCTGCACTGACCTTCTTAACACAAACTCCCATTTGGAATAAAACGATAAAAAATAGTTATTTCCTTTATTATTAAATCAAACCTATTTTTTTGTTGACGACCAGATTTGACAACCTGAGCTTGAAAAACTTATGAGATAAATGCTACAATTTAAACTGTTACGAAAACTTTAATATCGATAACTAAATAGAAATTTTATAACAATAATAATAAATAATCACCTTCTGTCTGAGTTTATCGAGCTAACTGCTGCTTACATTCAGTATACTATGATTTATTCAACGAAATAAATATTGAATTTCCAATAAAAAAGAGGGAGGAGATACTCACTGCAAAAGATAAAACAAGACTAGCTTGAAGTGGGAAAAATCCTTTATTCACTTAAGGACATGAACCTACGACGACAAAACGGACATTCCTGGAGTCTATCAGCCACAGAAATGGATGAAACAACTCCACTTTTTAAGTCAATGGACTGGAGTGATGAAGTAGAAGACGAAGATAATGAGTAAGAAAAGGTGCTGCAGTTGGAATCCCACGATGTCCTCAAAGTTGAAGAATTTTCGGACGAAGTGTACGACAAAGATGACGTCGAAAGGCTTCTAGGATGGTTAGATACTGAATCGAGTTTTGTTTCACTTATATAACTATAATTTCTCTCTTCCATTCTCCAGGGCACGGCCACCAAGCTATATTGAGATTCATCAAGACTAAAAGTGAAAGAATACTCGGAGTTATCTAAGGCGTTGTCGCAGAGGTTTTCTTCACTATTGACACGCTTTCTTGGCTCTATTTCTTCTGTCGAAACGAAAGTTACAGAATTTAAGCCTTCTAAGAGTGAAACTGATCTATCTCGAGATATTTGAGATAGTTCATTGTATAATGGAACATTTTCAAGTAATCCGGGTTCAACTTGAGACATTTCAGATTTAGTTTGAATTTTTTCCCGCTGTGATAGTGAAGTTTGGATGATGGGTGATGTTCCTTCTGCAGCCACTTTTGTTGGTAAACTTGAACTACGAACTGACGATCTTTGACTGGATTGAGCATTTTCTGCCGAGAATTCATTAATAACAGGCGTCGTGGTCGACAATCTTGAAAGTGATTCCACAGGATTAGGGTGGGGAGCAAAGTCTACAGTTTTCGAATGAAGCACCTCATTGTAGACATGTGAATCCTCCCGTTTCGAGGTGACTGATTGCCTCACTACGACAGAAGTTGGCTGAGGTTTTTCTGCTCCAATTAGTGGGATATATGGAGCATTGATCGCGTCATAGAATCTCAAAAATTCACTGTCATCAAGGAATTTCATAGTAAATATCTTGCTGTGGTTCTTGTTAATCCTCGTAACTACCACAATTATTCTGTAATCCCTATTTTTTTGCGTATTTTCAATGTTCCCGCGATTAATCACATCCTTCTTTCCTTTGAATTCCACCTTATCATTGTCGATTTTGCATTGAATTTCCTTATTCTTCTTTACTCCAGCCGTCCTCCTTAGCTCCTTTGTCATCTTCTTTTCCAGTTTATCTGGTTTCTTACATTTTCTAATGCGCAAATTTGAAATAACGAACTCTGGCATGATTTTCGAATTCACTATTTCCAAGTTTAAGCAAAACTGTGCACCATAATATAATCACTGTCTCTTTTATAACTCTCAAGTACTCAAGGAGCATAGAATCTTACGTTGACAACCTTGCCAGTGATGTCACTAGAATATGTGATCCACTTTTCGTCTATGAGAATTCATTTACATATGATAAAAACCTACCGTGATTGTCCGTTTGGTGGTGTTTTAATGGCAAGATTTGGTTCGATTCTTTAAATCTTCTGTAAATTCCCCCTAATCAAATTGGCGAATTATTCAAATTACGCTTTCACACTAAGAGTGCATAAAGGCATTAGCGTAATATTCAATAGAGGCTAGAAATTTTGTATTCGTCAATTTCTCAAAAACACCTGAATAATTTCGATAATCATTATTCATCCAACACTTTTCACATAAACTTTTAGAAACCTTTGCTTTGTGTTATAAAAACGGAATTCTGAAAAAGGGCTCACTTTCAATCAATCCGCCGTCAATCTTATTTAATCAACGCAAGTTTTTCAGCCCTTCACTGAATGTGTACCAGGGAGATATTAGATCCATTTGAACAAATATTCGCTCGGCTGATGTCCGTTGCAAAATATCCATTAAGAAGGTATTTGTAGAGCCTAAAATTTCAGCTGCTTATCATTTGTTGAAACTACTGATATTCAATTTTAGTAGCCTAACAGTAAAAACTGCACAATTTTTACAACTTCTATATTACTTTTGCTAACAGGAGTAGAAAAGAAAATAATTTTGAACTTTAGAAGCTCGAGTTGTGACTTCTTCCACTTTTCCCTTACATTTTCACATTACCTCTGATGTAACACTATTTTTCGAATTGATCGGGATACAATTGCAGAGCCTTTTAGTTTTCATGAATGAAGTCTTGCACTTCACGATCACATATTTCACGAATCAGTTCTTTTCCTTTGATGAATGAAGTATGCGTATATCTCGAACTATGCAAATTTAAAGATTAAGTGTTAATATCACCCTTCAGTTTAATAAATGTTGATTGTTTAGCCGGTATAAGCTGAAATTCGCACCACTGATAATGGCTCTGATTTTTAATGTACTACTGCTCAGTTCGTATAATTTTCTCAATATGAACACAATCAGAAGCGATAGGTATTGGACCCATGACTACTTCACCCACACATCTTCTGTGCAATCGATCCAACCTATCTGCTTTACTAATGCAATCGCATTACGTATTACAAAAAACGATGCGTTTGAAGTATTGGACCTATGAGTATACAAAAAATGATAATTATTAATACCCACAGTAATATAAAATATCGAAATTTCCAATATTGAAAAGAAATCGACATCAAATATCAATAATTTCAACAAATGATAGAGGAGTGGAGATCGAAAAGATGCGGTGAGCAAAGTCAAGGTGTATAAGAGTCTTACTCCATTTGATTTTTGGACACGGATAGTAAAATATTTGGTCAATAGGCAGTTCAATTTACAAAATCCAAGTTTCACTATTTGTCTCCTGGAGTGCAGTAAATGCTCGTCTCTGGAACTTTCTATTTTATTACAACATATTCTATCACCAGCCGTCCTACCCTTAAGCAGCCAATCTATTCCTCCTCCTCCCTCCCCCTCTCCCCACTCCTCATGATCTAACTAGTGCAGGAGCTTTACTTTGATATTTTGCCACTATTTTCAGGTATCGAGGCTGACTACGTCTTCGGTTTTTTTCTATTGGGTCTGTAAAAATATTCCAAGGCTAGCAAGGTAAAAAATTAAAAGGCTTTCAAATATAGAGGATAATAAAGCAGTCCAATATGGGTTAAGGGAAAGTGATTTAGTAGGAGTCGGGGAATCAAAATAGTCTTGTGATCTTTGGGTTCGGGATATACTCCACTTATATTTCCCATATGGTGCACTGCTTCGAGTTCCAATGTTTCATTGGTCAAATTTGATTATTTATCTCTATTTCTTGAGAAAATCCAAATTCGCAGTGTCCGTAGCTGGTTGTCCAGTTGATCAATTCAGATGATTGGTCAACGCACATTTAAAAAATTTCTTTCCTCTACGTTATTAATTTTAGCTAACAGGATTTTGACTTAATAAAATTTCATTTGGTTTTACATTTCTAAATGATTTCTGCGTCATAAATTTATCAAAGCATTTTAAAATTCCTAAGATAAATAGGATCAAAGTACCAATTAACGGAACAAGACACAGACATAATTTGGATAAGCTAACGACTTGAGTATTCCCCTGTACGGTGAGAGGAACGAAAAAGTTCACCTCATGTGATATTTTTTCTTCAATGGGCGTATCAAACAAATACTTTCCATTCTTTACGATCAAACTGACTCATCCTTCATGCAGTTCACCAAAAGATAAAGTCCCTCTAACTTACTACTTACTGCAATAATTGCGTAATTTAATTTATGCATTCACTTTAAAGTAAACTTTATTAACTAAAAGGGTGCATATTTAACCTTTTTTTGTAATATAATTCCTACATTCTTAAACAATTGCTCTTTCACCGTGCTGGATTCTTTTCCTGTTTGTTTATATGGGTTCCCTGTTTGATTACATATTCTTATTCTTTCCAATCTGTTATACACTATTTTTGTGACTTTTTTCCCAAACCTTAGATTTTCTTTCTTATTGTCGTAGTAACTACTGGAAACTAGGTACAAATTGCATCTCAGACAGAATTCACCCATAGCTGAGTCACTTTTTTTCTCAAAGGGCATTTTCAGGCATTCTATTGAAATTTGCATCGAAGCTACGATATACACATTTCTAAGAGAAGGAAATTGTCAAATATAAAATGAAGCATTCAAATTATCAAGTATCTTTTCTTTAACTATAGAAACATTTTATTTCATGTTTTTTCCCCCTTTTACATCGAAAAGTAACATTTCGTTGTTAAATTGTTTTTCCGAACTAATAAATAAACTTGTACTGTCCACAATTTTTCCGGAGCAAATGAATTTCCTCGTACATTTGCCTTCTCTTTCCTCTCTACTGTTATTAAGGTGGATATTTTGGTATTTTTATCCAGAATTACATTAGAAATGTAGAATTGCACATTTTTGTCTTGAAGTCTAGATGTACAAACTTCTTTATTTACAGTCTGTGGCCACCTGTTATGAAAACCTTAACGACTTAAGGTATTCTGAGTTGATGATTGGACCAAAATTGTATAAAATGTCGATTTTCAAGAGCGAACCTTCAAATATATCTAAGAACAAAAGAAAGCGAACACCCGATTTTATCGTTCTTAAACGATTTGGAGGTCTTGTCACTCCCACCTTCAACGTCATTGAGCCGTAAGCTGGCATAAGGAAATATTTTGTTTTACTGGTTTTCACACTTACTTTCTAGTGTTTTACCTGACTCGTGAATTTAATTATTCATTTGGCATTTCCAATACGTTATTGCTAACATACTGACATGATGCTAAGTCATTAAATGATCACACTTTATCGTCTATCATAACGCAGAACACTTTGGAAAACTTGATTAAAGACAATCTTCAACCACCCTCTTGACTTTTATTCTTTGGCTCGTGAGTAGAGGTAGTACTACTACCACATTAGTAATTTTGTGACAACTAGCCTCTCTCTAAGACTTATTTGTGGTGACCCGATCAAGTTTATTCCGACCTAAAATGTCCTGCTCTATAACAATATTCCCATTTCTGAATCCTTGACAGTTCCATATTTGTTATCCCAAATGATTGTGTTAGTATTTCCTCTGCTTTATCAACTTAACTTGTTTACAAGTTTATATGAATTTTATTTCATAATTAAAACAACATACCTAAAGTACAAATACCATTTCCCCGACTTCTTGCTTTATGTTAAAATTAAATCTACATAAAATTAGCCTTAAGCGGTCTCAGATTTTCTGGACAAGTTTGAAAGTACAATGCCCTCTAAAAGTATAGCGGTTTGATTTTTATTCTCGTCAAGGTATTTGGTATATTCAGAGGCGCATATATATTGCAAGAAATAACTTTAGCAGAAAGAGAGAGAAAGAATTGGATTGTTGGCTTTTCCTTGACTATTAGTCTGTATTTCCTTGACAATTCATCACATTTCCCTAATAAGTGATAAATAATCATTGCTTTTGAGTTAAATTGCCACTTACTACCATAATTCCACTTCCCTTCTACATTACTAGGGACAGATTTTTTTGTTAGAACTTATGCGACAGGTGAAACAAATGGTTGTCTTTCCAAATGATTAAAGGGACGGAATACCAAATAATGGAAAATTGATTTTGTAAGCTAGTTAAGTATTCCCAAACAATCAATTCATTTATAAGTATTGTTCTTTGATGGGGTCATTGACGTAGACACAAAGGCATCACGATGAAGCTGATTCACCTTAAACAAATTTCACCAAGGGACTGCTACAGTAATTCCATAAACGCGTGCTTCTGAATGTGATCTTATGGATTATAAAGGTGCTTACATGACTTTATCTTGTATTGTAATTCATTCAATTGTACTGTTACTCCCACACTCTTAAGCAGACGCAGTTTCATTATCCTTGATTTCTTTCGAATCTTCTTTTGTAAGGCTGCTGCTAGATCATGTTTAAGCTATTTAGGTATTGTGTTTAATATATTGCAGCTTTGCATTTACATTAGTCCATCTTTCCCCTGATTAATCTTTGTAGCTTTATCCTACCAATCACCCTTTTATCAACTTCCCATTTTTCTCCTCTCCCCCACCCAACCATAGGTTGGTGCACTTGTTTGCTTTATATTTGGAATACACCTATATAGGACAAATTTAGGCTTAGAGATATCCAGTTACAAAATCGATAATCTTCCTGAAGGTTCACAGGAAACATCAGCCTTTAACAATTCAAAAGACCAAGTATGCATAAAGCATGTGGAATAAAGGGAAAGAAAGATAGAGGAAAGTTTGGAATTATTTTTGAAAAGAATGTCGGCACAACGGTGCTGTGTGAGGAACAGGTCAGATTAATTACGCCATGTTTTCATCACCTGGTAGTTATTCAAGAAACCAACGAAGATTCTTTGTGAAACAGTATGAACAAAGCAGACATATTCGTCAACATGCGCTCCCTTCGAGAATACTCTTCCTTACTCTTTAATTAAGACAGGCAAGACAATGGGTAAGTCGGCCCTCATATTATAAAACATGGGCTTCCATCTTTATCACGGCCAGGGGCATTTTAGCAGTTTTAGTTAAGATGTACTTAAATCACATTTTGGGATTGTAAACATGTGTTAGGTACTAAATTCATGATAAAGAGTTTCGCTCTATTGTCTCAAAGATGCAGAAAAATATATAAGATCATTTTACAAACACATCAATTTGATTTTTAATTTCCTTGAGTGCTACTGCATTTTCTGCACTGTGGTACAAATTATCATGGTAATATTTTGGCAAAGTAATATTGAAATTACAGTTAATATTGAGTGAGCTCTGATAGTTCTAAATCTTGTTTGCTCTTGTCATCTACCTGTTCGAAGAAAATATACACAAAAAGTAAACTTCAGCTTATACTAACTTTGAAATTGGGAAAGGCATTACTCAATCTTTTGAAGTTGACAAATTTGAATATGCATTTTATTTTGCCTTCAAACGAATGCGTATGTATTTGTGCATATCTCTGGAAATTGAAGTGCCAGTTGTCAGCTATTCATCCATTTTATACGCCGTGGACACAGAAGCCTTTATTTTTAAATTAAATTTAAATTCTCAGACCCTTCACCACCGGTTATTTCCATTGTAAATTGTTCAGTTCACTTTCGTGGTCATAGAACTGAGGTCATTCAGGTGCAGTATATTGACATACTTTTACTATTAATGCAATGCAAATAATTATTGATTTAGTCCCTCGGAATTAGTAATGTTGGAAAGTGAAGTGAAGTGAAATATAAACAGGCAACCACAAAAATACATCTCTAAAGCCAATAGCAACATTTTTTTACAAATATAATATCAAAAAATTCATTAATTGCAAAGTTAATCCAATAATTATTACAGATTTTTACATATAAGAAAAAATTTTTCCTAAAATAATTCTTATATGTAAGATCATTTTTCTTCCACTTTTTAATTCCCTTTTATTCGAATGAATTTATTTACATTACGGTTGTAAATGGCGCAGAATATTAATCGACCCATCGGTTCGAAAACGTACGTCTCGTGCTGATGCAGTGGTTTGGGTTGTTTTGTATTGTGGTGTTGTCGGGTCGTGTTTGTAACTAGTGCAATGTCTTAGGAAATCTAAGGGTATCCTACGGAGAAGAGAGGATATTAATGATAAAGATCTTATATCAACTAAACGCTAATTAGTAATTTATATATGCGAATATAATTTTGCATAAATTTTTATCTTTTATTATCTGAGGAAGGTGGTTTTAGAACTTAGTAAATTCGTGGTCGGGTAATCTTGATCTACACCTACAAGGTGAACATTCCGTATATTTCACAATCTGGGATCCGGATCTACGAAAGAAGTTCCCAGCATATCCACAGTGAAAGAAGTGGAACTACTTGATAGTGTCGACAAACATCATCATTAGCGCATTTTAATTCAAGCATATTGCCATTACTTGATGAAGACAAAAGTGGCAGAGGAAATTCTATAGTATTTCGCTTTTTCCGGGGGTTGAAGTAGATGTTTTCTTAGAGGCTTTACCCATACCCTTAGAAGGTACATAAGTCGGGAAGTTCAATTCAGATTTGACTTTCTCTCTCTCCTTGGTTCAATTTTGCCTGAATATCCATAATTGGAAGGCATCTTTTTAGACTCTCGTTTCGTATTAGTATCATTTCTGCTGTAATGAATGTTGAAATAACTGAGATCTCTATAGGATGAGGCCAAAACAGATATAGCTTGATGCATTTGAGATTGCGTTTGAATTTCTTGTCATGATGTGAATAGTAATCGAAAAGAAGTTGAAGAAAATGCTATCGGTGAACCTGGTTTGACGTTAACTTGTCTTAATGGGATTGGGCTATATGTTATTGAGCGTCGGCCTGATTGAGCAGACTTAACAGGTGATGGATTGGCCATAAGTCTATAATTAGGAGATTCCGAAGAAAAAGAGCTCAAAATTAGTGAGGTTCCTGCAAAGGTTTCGACAACTTGATTCTCAAGATTATTTTTGGCGCATGTTACCTCTCCTATTGGGTCGAGTGTCACGTAACGTTAACGATGTGTCGTTAAACGTAGTGTCTCGAAAACAAACATTAGTCTTCTCTCGTCAATGAGTCCATCAGGTTCCGCGTTAAGTACGTCGTCATTTTCATTATGGAATTTCAAACCGAATGTTTGAAAATATCTCTTCTTTGCCTTGGCAACAGTCATCATGATTCTATTCACATTCTCTTTCCTCATCTTTAAAATATCCTTCCATATAAATCTGTTTTTTTGTTCTTTTTGAAGTGGATCCTATCTCTGTTGATTATGCACTTTATTCTTCGATTTGATCATCTTCCACAAGTCTTCCTCCATCTTCTCTTCCAATCTTCGTACCTTCTTGCATCCTCGTATACGGAGATGGGAAACCAGAAACTCATCCATGACTCCTGAAACCTCAAAGCGTGAAATTATTTGTAAGTGATATCATCATCAATTCGTACACAATGTTTTTGCACTCGAAAGGCAAGGAATCATTTTCAAGCGTACGACTTAATCAGATTTTATCAATAGAGTCTTCCCTCCTTTGCTTTTATTTGAGTAAAATAACGTTCAAAGTTCTAATAATATTGAGCTGTTATTATCCCATTTAGTGGTACTCTATGGAACCTGTTTTTAAACGTTATTAACAGCAGGCACACAAAACAATAACTTATATGAGCCAGTCTTAATTCGTTTAGCCTTTCTGAACTTCCTTCTACTTTTTCACGTAGCAGACTTACATTTTGTGAGGCAGCATATAGATGAAACAATAATCACGATATGTCGAGAATAGCATAACTTAATCTATTTTTTCGAGTAAATAGATGCATTTTGATTAAAGTCTTTCCTATGTTTATCAAACTTTGGAGACACCGTTATGCTGAAAATCGCTTTACGATAGTCCAATACACCTGTGGTCAAACTCAACTCTTGTGCTTTTGATTTTGGGAAAGGCTATTTTATCATATTAGCCTCTAAGCAGATCAGTGGATTTGTAAGGCGATGCTAGACCTATCTCCGTTGGATAATTAAGGTAACTTTACTCTTGGGATTGGTGCTACGTTAGATCTTACAGGTCCAGAGGGGCATTTGGGCAGTAGAATATTAAGCTATTATGCAAAAAAAACAAAAGAAAATTAACTCATCTAGAATGAAAGACCGTTGTCATTATCTTCTATTTCTACTTAACCTTTCTCTTTTTTCTGTGATTGTTTGAGCATTCAACTACTCTTTATGTATAAATGCCTTTTAAATCTTGAAAATGTGTTTGAAACCAGTAAGAATAAGAGAAAAGTTGAAAGATTTGCAAAATAGAATTTTACTGTAATTTATGTATCTGTCAAATGATTTAAGAATTTCATAATATTATGAGGGTGGATCAGAAAGGGCACACGACATGTTAAATAGTGATTGCTCGGATAGTATTTGATTATGTAACTTACTTTAATGGCATATAATGCTTTCATAAAAATGATAATTTTAATTATTTATAAATAAGCGTGAAATAACCTTTCCTAATAAGCAATTCCAGTTTGTATAGGAAGAACGTGAATCAGTGTCCCGGATGAGCAGTCAGTATGGGGATCGTTTCCATTCCCGCCCTTCATTTGTGTTGTATCTAAACGCCAAACTTTGGACATAATCCGATCTCCTAACTATCGTCACATGGATCAACTAGGGTGGTCTGTATGCACGCATGATCGTAAATTAATACATGGTTAAGAAACTGTGTTTCAATGCAAATCCTTAACACCTCTGCTCCTTTTGGGTTTGTGTTTTCGTTGTTACTTGTGTTAAGCACCAGTTCTAACTTGAAACAGGGCACGTTAAAAAATGCTGAGTGATAACGCTATGCAAACTTTATGGTAATTTTCAATTTTCCAACTACCCTTGATTTCACCGATAAATAAAGCAAGGCCGAACCATTGCTAAATTAATCCCAATAAAGTTCCATTGTCCTATCTTAGATTGCTGTCTTGCCAATAATCTGAGAGCAGAAAAATCCGCTTGCCATAATAAGAATGGCAAGTGTATAAGGCGTCCACCTTTAAGTTCTAATATTATCCACATCAAACGAACGATTCGTACTGGAAATATTGTTTTAACCATGGTTAAAAGAGTAAAATGTTGATAGTGTTAATTGGAATTTTGTATCCCCAATAAAGTCGAAAACTGCTTTTTAGACCTAGTTGGGAGTATAGTAATCTACTTAAATCAATATAATAATACATCGCACTATTTGCTAGTTATTTCACTAAAAAATAAAGTTTTTCACAAATAAAGTAGCAAGTTAGAAGAAAATATTTTGTTATGCTAATTTAAAAAATAAGAAATTGATTATGAAATGATTGTAAATGTAAATGTTCCAAAAAATAGTCAATACGAAAGGGTACCAGAATTTTTAGTAAATTCGTGGTCGGGATCGTGGTCTTCTATGGCATGTTGGAAATTCCGTGATCTGAGATATGGACCTACGAGATTTGGATTGGGATTCATTGTGACATCCTTTCGACACTTTCGTAGGAATAGTCGATGTATCATTTGTTCTGTGCTTCCCAGTTTTGACGTCTTTACCCTTAGTTCTCCATCTGCTTCTTTTCGTGGATGGTGAAAAATTGTTTATAGAACTGGTAACAAGAAATGCGTTTTGAAGTTCCGAAAATGAGCTGTTGGACAGTGAAATTTATGCCAAGTTTTCGCCCTTTGGGCATGTTGAGAATCTTCTTGATTTAGAACACCTAATGTCTCGTCTTTTGAAATAACTGCGAAGTGATGCTTCAGTAGATGCTGGAGGCATCAGTTCAACAGGGTTTTCATTTTCTTCAGGATTAAGAGTCTCATCATCGTCATTAGATAATTTCATAGCAAATATCTGATTATTGCTCTTCTTGGCGTCCTTCCTGGCCGATACTATGATAATTTTAATCTTGTTCTTTTCGATTTTCTTGCAAAAAATGTTTTATCTTCCCTTCTGAGTAAAACCCTATCTTGTTTACTACGCATCTCGAGTTGGCCACCTCCAGAATACTTCTGATCATCTCGGCGCCAAAATTTGCTTGTTTCCGGCATTTTTGGCGTGACGACATGAAAAAAGAGATCATTATCGATTCTACTGACATTTTTTAAACGTTTTTGTGTGTGCAAATTTGGACACTCTGATGTATACGTATCACTTTTATGCAATTTGTTGGAGTTAGGATAACAACTGGCGATTTACAGCTAACAAATTACAACAGCAATAACAGTCAGCAAGTCGTGGCTGTTTGAGTAAGAACTAACAATAATTGTGAAGCAGAACACCAAGAGTTGATTAGACCAAAAATGTACTCAAGGAAGCCACAACGAGTTTGAAATGAGTGACGGAGAGAGAGAGAGAGGGGGGGGGCGTGCTGAGGAAGTGGAGATGAGCAGGAAGCATAGAAGCCGTAACTGATAACCGTGAGTTGTTCTTGTGTTGAAAACAAAGACATCTTTATATGAGTCACTTGGATAAGGCCGGGCAAGAGTCTGAGCTCAGATGTGTTTTTTATGTGAAACTAGGCTGTTATAGAAAAGGAGGGAAATAAATGGGCGTGTTGAGACATGGCAGATAGGGGTTATATGTCATAGGGACATAAAAGATGTCATCCAACTTCGTGGGTGAAAGACCGAAGTATTGTCATAGAGTAAAGTAATTCTAGAAGTACATTGAAAGTTATCCTTCAACTTACAACGCAAGCGAGTTTGGAACGATAGATGGTGTTCTTTGGCAGAAATCTAATAAGTCCCTTCTCTTACCTTATCTCATATTAATTAAATTATGCTCATTTAAATAAAATTTAATAGAATTATTCTATCTCTACTTGGTGGTTAATTTATATGAGTTTGCGTAATAGTATTTATGCGCATTTTTATAAATGCTTTTCTTATATTTGTTTAAAAAACAGTTTAATTAATTAACTACCAAGTAGCACATTGCTGTCACACGATTATTGCCCTATCACATTAATGTTATATCGCGTTCCAAATTCTCGCCTTCACACTTAATCATTAGTGTCCTTTTAAATGCAAAAAATGCGATTTTTATAGTAAAAGACTTTAAACAAGGAAAAATAATATGGAGCAAATAAGAACTAAAGAGAGTAAGATAAATAAAGAGGAAAAATGAAGTCAGGACATTAAATGGATTTTATTTTATTTATGGCTACAGTTCATAGCGTCATTTCCTATTATTCGAAAGTTCACATTTCATAATCTGATCCCTGTTTTCTGATCATTGTCATGTCTGTGACCTTCAGGGCTTATTAACCACTTGAAAAAATTGTTCAATCTTGATGCTTTTTTTCGATCCGCCAAGAATAACTCGTTGATACTAAGTAAGATGTTCTAAATTTATGAGGAACTCCCCGGTTTTTACTTGCTTTGTACTCTAGAGACTCGATTTCATACACAAATTCATGTTCTTAGGATTCTAATAGTAACCTTCTGCCTATCCGATAATAATAGACTAAAGAATAATTAGAAACCTGTGCCTACATTGTGAACGAGAAGCAGAGAAGGAAAGATATGAAATGGAATAAAGAGGCTAACGGCTTTGTAATGGTGAAGTTAGGTGTTTTGTCACCATCCAATTATTCAGCCTTTACAAATCCAGGTAAAAACTTTGCCCTGCTTTCGAATATATTAAACTTGTTCCTTGAAGCATGTTATCAAGAATAACAAATTGCATGTCAAATATAGTAAAAACAGGAATCCAATTAAAATATTTTTGAGTGGATAAAGAGAATAGAATGAAATCAATCCCATAAAACTAACGGAAATTCAGAAAAAATTAATTAGTTTTTCTTATCCTCTTTCATTCAGACTCAATACAAAACTTGGTAATAGTTGATTTACCAATTTATATAATCAGGGAGCTTTTTATTCTCAAATTGCTGTTTCTACTTATGTGATTTAAGTACCACCCTAATACTTCAATATAATGATTGCTCAACACTTTTTAGTGATAAATGGATGTTTCATCGAAAATTTTGTGAAAAGTTAAGGTGATAAGTTCATTCTTTGTATCGATTTGAGGACATTTATTTTTAATCCTTTTAATGAATACTTCAAAATTGCAGTTATAAATTATTATATTTGATTCCATGAAATGCTAGTTTAAACTTAACACTAAACAGTTTGAAATTCAGCTCTTCTATGAGCAAAATTAATCTTTAAGATCAGAAAGTAACAAACTTATTTTATAAATTCAACTGTTGAATAAACCTAACCTTGTATTTAATTAAACAAAATTATATACCTCAAATAATTATTAATAAATAAATCCAAATAAAATACTGACAGTTCAATATTTATCATGTTTATTTAAACAAAACTTGAATATGCAGAAATACGAAAAATCGTCAATTCAATGTAATGTGGCAGGGTGGAGTAGGATGCAGTACCAAATTTGTTTAGTTAGCTCGAAATTGAGGTATAATAGTAATCTGGATATTCCATATATTCCACTACACCCTAAGACTTCGATTTGTGTGATTTAACTCTGGGTCTTTGGAGAACATCTCTAGACATAATGGTGGAGGACGAAGAGCTACTATCGGCACTGGGATCTCTATACTGCCAAACGTTGACCTTTGGTCCTGGTCGATTCCCCATAGTCAAAGAGCTACTTGAAGAGCTACTTGAAGAGCTGCTTGAAGAGCTACTAGAAGTTGTGGACACACGTCTTATTCTACTTGTTCGACGGCTACCACTTTTGCTCGCACTCCTTGCATTTGAACGATTCACCGGCACTAGACGGTAGATTAGATTTTCATTATATAAATCAGTAGAGGTTGTCGAAGTACTTGAACTCCTACTGCTGCTCCTAGATGAAGATGTGAGAGATGAAGGAGATGAAGCGTAATGATGTGAATCTCCTTCGCTAGATTTTACCATTCCCTTTCCAGGGATATAGTTAAGGTAGCTCACTTCCGCTCTAGATCTATGCTTCTTGGATCCATCTCTCATAGGGTAGACATCATTAGGAGACATCTTTCTGGGCTTCCGTTGTGGATTTCGGGAGTGTTTTGATGAATTCAAAACGTCCGTGGTAACATAAGATGCAGTACTTGGCAATTCCGCAGATGATTCGGATGTAACCGGAGGTCTAGAATGTCTTTGTTGAGACTGTGGTTTTCGTTGTTTTTGGTGTTTCGATCGTGATGGTCTTCTTGAAGAAGAAGATGATGATGATGATGACGATGACGAAGATTGCGATCTTAATTTTGCATTTGCATATCTTGGTGGGCTTGGAGAGTGTGTTGATGATCGTCGACTTGATTGAAAGGTCCTAGGAGTTGACCTATGATGTCCTGAAAGTGAGGACTCACTGCGTGGTCTTTCATAGTTCGCGGAATCTCGGGAATGAAGGTTATTATAGGAATGTGGTGATCTATGACCAGTTGGAGTCGGTGTCCGCGCAGTTGGAGGTTGTTTTTCAACAATAGGTTCAGAAGAATCAGCACTGATATCTTCCGAGAATCTCTTGAAATTTTCTTCATCAGGGAATTTCAGAGCGTATATTTCAGTTAGATTCTTCTTTTCTGTCTTAGCCGCCATCACAATAATTTTTTTCTCCTTATTCTTCTTTGTCTTTTCAATGTTCTTGCGAATAATCACTTCCTTTTTTCCTTTGAATAACACCTTCTCCTTAGTGACTTTACACCTAATCTTCTCCTCTTTCGCCTTGGCTGCCTTCTGTAACGCCTTGGACATGTCAGCATCCAATTTGGCCGGCTTCTTGCATTTTGCCGCGTGGATATGCGAAACAAGATACTCACTCATTATTGATAGCTTCTCAAAACACGACGCACTTTCACAACTGTGCACTACGACCTTAATCTGCGCCTCTTATACCAACTTCTAGCACTCAAAACGCACAGACTCGTCATTGTACCTACTACACAATCACTCTCCAACCAAAACACAATAGGTGTAATTTTTCTGTTACGTATATGAGCTGACAGTCCCCTCCTTATACTTCAGTGCACCCACTTGTCTTTCTGACTTCAGATTTTCTGCGTTGTTTCTACCCACCAATCAAATGTTGAGCTGCGATTGAGATTTATGCTGAGTAAGATCCAGAGGTGTTAATATATTAACTATTAAATTTGTCTAGATTGTAAATGTGTGATAATCCAGATAGTGTTAAGGGTTTCACCATTCAATTCTTTTCCTCTTGTTGTTATTTTTGTTACTGAATTACTAAAATCGTGGTACTAATACTTAAAGACTAACAATATTTTACTATTTAAAGCTCAAATTGTCTGTTATTAGATTAGAGCATTAAAATCAGCACAATTAAATTCGTTCAGGACATAGAAATTAATTGACAGTAGAGGGAAAGATTACATTCAAACCAGGTTAGAAGCCCTTGGTCTTTCTTATCACTTTCAGCGTCTTAAAAGATGAGATTAATTCATTTATTACCGGTGATAAAACAGGGGAAAGC
Source organism: Hymenolepis diminuta (assembly GCA_900708905.1). Lineage (NCBI taxonomy): Eukaryota > Metazoa > Platyhelminthes > Cestoda > Cyclophyllidea > Hymenolepididae > Hymenolepis > Hymenolepis diminuta. The sequence continues at coordinate 4,144,516 of CAADRB010000010.1, forward strand.
ATTCAAACGTACTATCTAATATGAATTAAGAAATGTGGATCGAGTAGACGTAGAAAATAAAGTCACACCACCAAAAATTTTTACAAAATTTAATCTTTATGTTCAAATTATATTATTTTTACTACTTGAGTATACGCCACTGCTTCTCAGATTCCAATGCCAAAATTTTATGATTTGTCCACCACTTCCTAATTGAATTTATATTTACAGCTTTCGGAGCGTCCTGTTCTTTGCATCAGAACCAATGTGCGCCTGCACCTTGATGATGGACAACTTTGGGACAACCTGCGGGAATTGATTATCTTCAGACAAAACGAACACTACAGTGATGAGCTTTGTTTTGCTGGACCCCTGTCGCCTCTCTTGTTGAAATGGATTTTCCTCCAAAGTTTTGATTGATGATAACACAATCATGGACAGAACTCGAGAGCGCATTAATCGCCAGCTTCTGCGACTCCCGACCTCGTGGTGTCTATTCCCTTGTCTGTTGATTTGAATTTCGTTGTGTCTTCAGCTTCAATCTCTGAGACATTTTTAGACGACCATTCAAATTATTAGCCCAATTCTCTTTCGATTGCATGAATTATGAGATTGAGTAGCAAAACTTTTGAACAGGAATTGGAATTCACTGCATTAGATTCAGCATTCGGTCGATTCTATATTTCACTGACTTCTATTCCGACTAAACCTCACGAATCCAATTTTTATTCTCAGTCACCCAGCACTTCATATATAATTATTATTATCCATAGTAATACAAAAATTACGATTTTTAATTGTGAAAAAAACTGATATCGATTAATAAGAAGTCCAACAAGTGATAAAGGAAAGGGGATCAAAAAGACAGAGAGCAACGAAAGGTACCAAGGAATCTTACTTCATTTTATTTTGGGCTCAGGTTGTATAATATTTACCAAAGAACCAGTTTCACTTACTAATTTTAGGATTTCTTGCGATATATCTTGAATGGAGATGGAAGTGCGACTTAAGAGTAGACTTCCTATCTTCCAACACATTTGAAACCGTATATAACTGCATATTAGTTTCATGGCCATTAGTTTCCAGATTCACATATTTGCGTCTGTTGCCTCCACTGAACTATCGTATTAAACGTATTCACTAGTTCTGAAGGTTTCCGCCTCCTTTTTGTTGGTAGAAATTGTCTTTTTCTCATGATCTGAAGAATTCTTTGAATTTTTATCCTTCTTTCGTTTTTTAGGCGCATCCCTCCTCCTGTTTTAAAAAATTCAGGAATTTTGATCAATTCCCTGTTTGTCAGTGGAGGACCTATTCTTTGCACGGCAGCATAGCTCTTTATAACCATCTTCACTACTGTTGACCCTCATGCTGCTTGAATGGATAGAACCGAGCAAAATGCTATTCATTACAAAACCAACAAGGAGATGTCTGAAGAATTGATAAATTTTTCATTTTGTTAGAATTTGTTGGATTATTACGAAGTTGTAACTTCATTGTTTTAGATTGCTTTGCGGGGCATTTTAAACCAAAACTGTCCTTCAGATTCTCAATCCGGTGACACTTAATAGTATGATATGAAAATGTGATAGTTGTCTCTCGTTTGATTCTCTTTAGTTAGCCGATTTGAGAGCACACATAGGGAGGAGATTTTAGTCCGTTGCTAAAAACATTCTGAAAGAGGCAATTTTTTAAATGGGCTACTTTAGAAAGTTTTCCAGTTTTCTCCTGGTCTCCTGGAGATAATTAAACAATTGTATCTCGATTTAAAGTCTGATCTCCAAAGTAGTTCCACAACTTCATTAAATTTTAGGTCTGCAAATCTGTTGAGTTAGACCGCATTAGTCAACCTCTCAAACTAGGTTTTACCGAACTTTTGCATTAATATTTAAACTTTTTTCACATTGGGACATTTTTCATTTTAGTCTAAAATACATCCTTGCATTTCTGAACAATTTTGCAAACATGCAATTATTTTCAACAACATAGTGAAAATCGCTGATTTGTTAAGGAAGAATATCTGTCAGTGAAATAGTGCAAGATGATCGGACCTGACTGGACTGAGGGGAATTTTCTCTCTCCTTGTCTTGCCGTTGAAGAGCTTCCATTTGTTGAAAGATTATGGAACCCCTGGGTTGCCTAAGTAATATTTACTTGCCATTCTTTAGACTGTCAAACTGAGTTCGTCGCCACTTTTGTAACTGTTCAGTCGTCGATTTGTATAAGATAAGACTCCTTTATGCAGTAGCACTGCTAGGAGATCAATTTCTGTTGTTATGACCCATCCGCCCACAGATATCACTAGACTAAAATTGACCCAGATAGAGTAGAAGGTTAAGACAGAATGCAGTAGATCAAAAGTATTTATCAATCAAACGAAGTCAATGCATAGGAAAATAAGTTGTATCTATGTCATTGATGTTCAGAGATTAAAACACTGCCGGATTGATAACATTTTTAAACTAAAATAACTTTCGAGTTGTCAGGAGCAAGGTACGCTCGCGTTTTGATAAGGATGTTCAACGAATTTGGGATAACCTGCGGGAATTGATTATTCCCAGACAGTATATCTACTTGTTTTGTCAGATTCTTATCACTTCGTTTACATGTCTCTCGATTGAGCTGTTTTATTGTTTATCACGTTTATGTTCAGGTTTATTCCAGTGGTCAGTCAAATGACAGATTCTTAAGCGGTTTAAACCATATACTGGAAAGCCTTCTCACTATTACGCTATGGAAAGTAGTTGTTACACAATATTTAATGATAACTAAGTATATACTTCCGTAAAACCGAGTGTAACTAAAAATACTTTCTCAACAAATCTCAGATAAATTTTTCTTTGTGACACTACATTGTCAATTATCAGCATACCTATATTGTATGCATATTTGTATACCACATATTTTTTTCTGAAAAGTTTTATATTCTTATTACTGTATTTGGCGGGCTTCAGCAGTTATATGAAATTTAATAATGTTTGTGAAAGCGCAAAAGTGCAAAGGATGTTGTAACTCTGTGCTGTGTATTCAGTTTGAAAGAGAAAATTAACTGATTTATTATGCACTATAAGTAAAAGATGGAACAAGCAGGATAACTATAAGATCCTTATTTCCATTATATGTTTGCTTTCAATTTTATTTCTCTTTTAAAGCCAGCAAGCATAAGCAAGCCTCTCATTACTAAAGTTTATGCTCAACACCAGATATCGATTGATATACTACACCAAACAGTGCATCTTTTAAGTCCGCTTCTTAAAATTTGGCGATATTCTTACGCGTGATCTGTTATGTTACCGCCTTTGTAATATGAAAAAGAATTTTAAGGCGTTAAAATTTGTCATCTTCAATTAGCATCTGCTGACTATGCTCAAGAATGTTACTCAACTCGAATTAATGACTATTAATTAACACACACCCATCCGCCTCATCATTTCGTCACTGAAGTTTACTGAATAAGAGAGTTTCAAATCCCAAATCTTTCAGATATATTTCAATTACTACTGAGATTTTTAAATAAATTTATAGCAAAGGACCGCAAAGTTAAATTATATTTGCTTTAAAAACCTTTCGTTCGAAAAGTAAATAACCGTAATCGGGAAGCGGTAAAATCCAATTAGGAATAAAGAGGGAGAAGGAATCGAAATGATTTCGAGAATATTGCCAAGTTATCAAAAGTCTTTTACCCCAATTGATATTTGGGATTCAGGCCATATAGTATTTATTTAACGGCTAGTTCATCGTTTCAAGTTCCAAAATTCAAATTTCACTAATCTTCCCCCAAATGCTTTCTACAATGTTCCGTACTTATTGACTAGTTGATTAAGTAAGATAGTCAGTCATGTCAATTTAATTCAATTTTATCTTTTAAAATCTGTTTAAACAGTACGATAAGCCTTGAGCTAGTAGTTGAGACTAGTAAAGGTATATTAGGTATTGTTATTTATTTTGAAATTTAACATATTTTTGCAACTATTATTATCCAGCATTTCTTATAGTTATTAAGCATTTACAGGATGAATCGTAGGATTAGTCCGATAAGATGGACGGATAGAAATAGGTAATCAAAATTAGGGTCTCAAAAGAGATTTACATCATTTGATTCTGACTTCATCAGGTTGAGTATTTTTTACACTTGATGAGCGCAGTTCATTGCGTCACTTTCTAATGTTCAACAGTTGACATTTCCGTATTTGATCTCTAAGTTTCTTATCGAGTTTTTTGCATCCACAATACTTAGGTGCATGTTCTAACGTTATTAGTTTTAATTAGTCTATTAAAGTATTTCCTTTGTAGACGGAGAACACAGGTTGTTCGCTTCGCTGATAGGTAAAGCGATCATGGTAAAAATACGTTTCCACTTCTTTTGAGAAGCCTATTTGCAAAATATTTTATCTTAATGCATTGCCAATCCACGAAATTACGTAAATAATATCTACAGTCTGACTGGCTCATACGCAGAGAATAGGTGTAACTGAAAATTACGACAAAGTACGGCTCCTCTTGTCTCTTACTTAAGAGGGTTTTTCAGTCCTTTCTCAGTAGTCCTTTTGCGCTCAGTTTTAGATTAAATTATTTATCATTAAATGATGACAAGAGTCATTAATTAAAGGAAAATTAATATTACTACTTTTAATACTACTTATTTAGAAAACAATACATAGTTTCAGATTACTTTACCAAATGTCAAATTCAAAATCAATTATTTTAAGAGAGAACAAATAATATTGATTTCAATGGAGGCTGTCTTCGTGAGTACTTAACCGAATAATTGACCGGATCCTTATAGAAGCAGATCAAAGGCATATAATGGAGGAATTAAGCCAACAATGATATCCACCGATGCCCTTCTTGTATTTGATCTTTTCAATATGATAATTTGATTGCTTGAGGATGATAAATAGATATATTCTGAAATAGATCAGTTAGCCATTAAGTAGGAAATATGCTTTTACAATCGAGGTATCATTTGACGTTCTAAAATTCCCTGTGAAGTTTTATTTAAAATATTTAGTTTAAGTGCATAACTATTTAGAAAATCTTCCTATATAGGTTCATAAAATTTTAAGATATCGATGTACAGGGAAATTTTCATCTTCTATGTCTATTGAAGGAGACCAAACGAAAATGAGAGTTTATTGATCATTTCAAAATAGTTTTTGGATCGAACTGTATGGCTTTCAATATGACATTTAAAGCAGGCAAAGGGAAGAAATAATCCCAAAACTGAGCCTCGACATCCAAAGGGTCTCAAATTCCATTGCTAACTTGGGATAATTGAATGTGTTTGAGTCAGATAGATCTTAATTTAACAGAAATTTTATTGAGGCCATTAAGATCAGCTCTTATGAACGAAAAAAATTGTCCATAGCAGTTTCTTAACTGAGACTTACAAAAAGTCAGCTGCAGTTTGAGCAAAGCGGTAGAAAGCTTATATTTTCTTTGCTCAAGTTTAAACCATTGTGTGACCACGCCCCTCTCACTTTTATACTTAATGAAGTGTCAGTCAGTAAAAGCTAAGATCAATGATACCTTGCCATATTTGATAAGAAAAAAATCGCACATATACATATAATCATCAATACTGTCCGGTGGGGTTGGTTGTCTCAAAAAGGAGATCTGCTATATTTTTAAAAACTGCATTTCTAGCATTCCCTTGGATAGGCTATTGGAATGTGATTATCAGTGATTATCAGCCATTCACTTTAATTCCTACTGTCTTAAGACTGTAAGGTTCTAAATATCGTGTAAGACCACTTTGCCTTCGTAGCCATTGTAAGAAAATGAATTGAAGTGGGAAGACTAAATATTATGATTAAAAACCGGTCTATAAGTACTCGACATCGTAGTCAAGCATCTGTTGCAATCCTGGGGATGATTCATAAAGCATGAATTTTGGAGTATAAACTATCCATTTGCAAATATTATACAAATAGAACCCGAAAATCGAATTAAATGAAAAAAATCTTTCGTACATTGACGTTGCTACTAACATTCTCTTGGTCCTTTCTCTTTTATCGTTTGTTGAACTTTCTGTTATCCGATTTTAGTTCCTTCCCACCACTGACACTAGTAATTATTATCGTTGTCAATTAACTCAGAATATCGTGAATATGAATTTATCCAGAAACTCCGGGATCAGATCATTAATTTTTTAACTTTTACTGTCGAACATGGCACAATAAATTATATCTTTAATATTAATAGTTAGATAACCTGATAAATCGAGGATTCAATAGAGATAAAACATTCATGGTCATCTTAACTTTTACTAGGTCATCATTCCGTCACGTCCTATTGGACTCATTAATTGATGCTTAATTTTACATTTTTCCTCTCGGTTAAACGTTGTGAGATTTTGCTTTGCCACGGATAATAGTATCGGGATTGACTTCCTGGTCTCTGATTTGGCATTGGCGTACATAGTAGCTCCTCCACAGATTCAAATAATAAAATATTCCACCTGAATCTGTTCTTTTCATTTCAAATGTATAAATTATTATGCCTAACGTATCTTCTATTGTTTGTATGTGTCATCCATTGTGTGATTTCTAAGAGTAAAAATGCACTATTCGATGTGCTGCAATACACCAAGTTCACACCGATATCACGCTCGTTTGAAACCGAGATCACTGGCTCGTTGCCAAATCATTCGAAATAAGTTTAAAAATTTGAAGGATGAAGTGCAGGAAAAATACACTGCAAGAATCATGAAGGAAACATTTCAATTCGGTTGCACAATAAGTAGTAAAGAGATGGCTCATTTCTGATAATTAAATGAAAGTGACCGGTATTTTAAACGGCGTAAGGAACCATTTTTCTGTAATAAACTAGTTTTTGAACTCTGGAATGTAATTTGTGGTTCCTGCAGATATTTTCAAAACTCATTTGAGACTTAATTTACAAACTTTGGTTACGATAATAGTTTCAGGAGTTTTATAGAATTAGAAAAGAAAAAATGAGCCCTACTCAAATTGATTTGAGTAAAACTTATGGTAACCTTTAAAAATCTCTGCGCAGAACTACGTACTTAATAATACGATTTTGGATGTTAATAAATTTGAAACTCAGAAGGTTTAATCTGTTAAAACTATTATTTTTGTCCATTTTCTAAGACAACAATCTGAGATGTCTATAGTATTTAGTAAACAACTGAAAGATCAGAATTTATTTTTAACAACGATGACCAGATATCTCGGAATACGTCGTAGAAAAATGACCTTTGGTGCAATTAGAAGGCGTTTATAGGTAAAAAAACAAATTATCTATCGTCGTCCAGGCTCCTAATTGCAGTGCTCTAGTTTTAAGAACCAGGTCATAAGCGTAGGTGTGAATCCATGGACATACGAGCACAACAAAGGAAATTTATCCGGAGCTGATCAAGACGATCAATCACCAAGAAATTATTCGAGTAGAAACTGTGGCCCTAGAGTGGTTCCACTGCCAAGTTCTACTTTGCCAAATTTGTATTAACGTTACGATAACTTCCATATAAAGAATACGGTAATTTTAATGCGCTCTCACATATATCTTTGCTCCTCTGCCAATTATTTAAAAATCATATCGTGTCCTAAACATTTCCCCACCTCTATTAAACAGACTCCCACAATTTCATACTTTATATACGCACGTACTAGCATTCATGGTTGAGTAATCAATCCTTGGGTTAGGCAAAGCCCCTCCAGGCCATCATATAGTATCCCACATGTCCAGTTTGACTTTCTGAAATTTCTTTAAATCCGACTAGACAACACGTGAGGATCGAAACTCTGGTACGCTCAGATTTATTCTGATTTTGACAATAATAATTGATTCCCCCCACAGCACTCTTTTAAATCCATTGTCTAGAATTTTGGTGGTTCTTTAATGTTTGAATTAATGGATTAAGTAATATTTTCGACCGTCTGTTTATCTGATAAACTCATCATTTCAATGTTTAAAATATGGTACTAAATTTCAAAATTTCGGATGGCGCTGAGTTTATATGCATAATCATGATAAATTACATTCTTTTATTCAAATCAATTGAACTCTCTCCAATAAATGTGATGTATGGATAAGTATGATTACAGAATGAATAAACAAACTTCCGACTGACCGTCTTCCAAATGGATCACTCCAAATGTATGTAAAATCTTAAATGAATTCTCCAAAATAACAAGACTGAAAAATGAAACCTGAAAATATTCTACAAGTGAATAAGCACAAGTTTTATTATTATCATTATCATTGCCCGTAGCTCCGCGAAATCATTTACAAGTTTTAATCTTGAGAATAGATGGAATAGCAAATGGAATAAATGCGATAGCAAATATTTAATGGGGAGGGGGTCAATGACAAACAGGCAATAAAGTTAAAACACCACAAATCTTACTATTTTTATTTCAGGAGAATTAATCTCTACACACGTTCAAAATGGGAAGAGTTCGATTTGTGATATCTGATCATGGGTTCCTCGGTTGGTCATGACACTCGATTTACCTGCATCTTTCTACAACAAAAACGACTAGCAACGCAACATTAAACAGAGTGAAAATCACCATAGTTAACCCAACCCGATATACAATATTATCAAATGCAATGATTATGTTCACTTATCACTGTCGTACAGCTTTGCGAAGTTTGGCTTCAGGAGAATATGCATTGAACTCGGTAAGCTTTTGGTAATGAAAATGTAGATTTTGTTAGCTTAATCGATCTGTGACTAGAATACCATAAACATTTTTCCATAATTTCGGTAAAAGGGGGTTATTAACATTTAAATTCGCTGTAAACACTCCAGTTTTTCTTCTACATATTAAGTGGGTTGTAAAATTGCAACCTTCCAAGTTACTCAAAAAAATTCTCAAATTGTTTGAAATAACACAGAAATAAGAAATAAATGCGCAAATTTATACTAAAAATAGACAATTTCGTCATACAGATCCCCATGTCCTTAAAAAGAAAACATTTGAAATAATGACATATAACATTAGCGAAAATTGAAATGACACAATCATTTATTTTGCATTATAAATTGGTGATTAAACCACCCATAAATTTAATAGCGGATAAGAAATGTATTGTCAAAGAAATTTCTCTACTAAAAGAACATTTTTCTTAGTCGAATTTATTTTTCTCTAAACCTCCCTTTGATAAAGCAAATATAATTACCCAAATTTCGAAAGATGACGCATTACAGCGACCTTAGAGCTGCACGCGTTAATTTCCGCTTGTAATAGTGCCGGCCGTGCGTTAAGTGACCTTGAGTAAGATCAGATTATTCATCGAGCAATATTTAATTGGTCGATTCATCTTCCAATCCAATTCAGACTTCAAGCAGTGCATCACACTGGTAATGCGGTTTTATTAATGGAATTCTCCATTCGAAATAAGGAAGATATGAATCGTTTTCGTATTTTTTTACAATGATTCATGATACAAAGTTGCAGATATGGTCCTGCAATATGTGCGCGTGGGCGGAGCGCTAACACAGTTGTTTACAGTGGAATTTGGTGCACTGGAATCTTCAGTCAGCATTTAGTCATCCTGATTATTGCCACAATGACTATACTTGACTAAATAGATTCATTGTTTTCACTCAGATTTTCCCATGTATTTAGTCAGTGCTTCTAGACGATCGGCAGAGGGATGAGCGGTTATCTATTAGCCAAGTAAATTCAGTCAAGTGGATAAAATTAGGAGGTATTATTTTGGATTAATGGGTTTTCTGTATTAATGAATTTAGATTAATATTTCAAATAAATCGAAACTCTTACAGTATCATGAGATCGTAGGAGTAAATTGCTGAAATGAGTTTTAGTATTTTGACGTACTCAGTCGAAAAAGTATTTAGTTTCGATTTAAATGACCGTGCCTACTACGACATTCAGATTACTGGATTTTGGTCGTGGCAAAGGCCATGGTCGATTCTTCCCACTATCGACTATTCGCATGATTTTAGTTTGCCAGTAATTAATAAACACCGGTTTTCCTAGCGGTTCCCAATATAAAACAGCAACATCAAGGTTCCTCTTTAGATTTGCAGTTTCATTGAAAAAGCCACGGTATTGGCAAGGACGGCATGAACGTATATTACATAAACATTCTGTAAAATGTTCTAGAGTGTGGCGTAGGCGTTTAGAAAGAAGAGAATTGTTAGGGTTAGGGACTAATTTTGGATCTAGACCGGTAATTTCCTTCCTCAGAATGGTTAAAACATGACACGTTAACTTTAAGGGATGATAAAGTTTACAATATAATTGACCCTTACTTCGGCGAATCAGTGATCAACATACCTATCTGTCATACAAGAGGCAGTGGTTCCAAGTATCATCAGCACACATACAGTATTTGTGGAATTACTTTCAAAAGAGAGAGATAGAGAGGTATCGAACAAGGATTTCTAAATCAGACGCGCAAAATCGTCATCTCTCTACGGCGGTGATGTTTCTTATCACGAATCAGATCGAAAATCAAGCGTACCGGCGACAGACAAGTTAATTTCTGTATGTCCAGAATAAGAAAGCTGGAAAATCTTAGTTTTGTTTAAATTAAAGCGCTTTAGATCTCATATCTTTGGATAGGAAAATAGGCAGAAGGTAAAATTTTGTATAATCAGTTGAAGTACAAAAGTTGAATCAACCATCCCATTTTCTGGCTTCACAACAGTATAATTTGAAACTCTCCTTAAATGAGGGTTTTTTAATGGGTTTTTTTAATGAGCTTTACTATATTTTTTTACTAGAGATGGGTTTCACTGTGTACCTGATCATTAAGATCATTGGTAGTTTACTGGAATTGAACACCGGAAATATATAACTCCCTCTTTGTTTGCAAAATATGCATGCACTTGATGGATGACTCCGTATTTCCAAAACTACTATTTAATCACGTTCTTTATGAAAATACGTTTATTTTTCTCCTTCATATTCCTATTACTCAAACCCCTATCCGTCATGTCTAGACGAGTTTATCCATTCTTTCTTCTAATAATTGTTCCGTTTTATTTAAAGATATATCTGCGCTCATACCATCACGCGCGTCCTTACCCGAGTGACTCATAAACTGTCTTTGTATTTCCACTCACACACACACGAAACACACGCTTGTAATTTATCTACTCATGCGCTTCTCCCTCATCTCTCCCCTTTATATCTCTCTTACTTTCAAGATTCCTCATCGTGGTTTATCCAATGCATTTAAAATCCTTACTTTGGGAGAATCTGGTCTATGAAGTTATGGATTTTCTCTCGAATCCGCGTGCTCAAATCGGAAAGTAGGTCTTTTTACTCGATTCACTTCGTTAAAAATAAATACCTTTCTCATCAAAAGTCACTCAAAGACTGATTAGTCCAGCAATGTGCTAAAGTGGCACCTTGAAACCTCTGATGTGAAAGTCGAATTCCATCATCCCTCAATTAGCCGGATTTATCAATATCTTGGGGTAGCACTAAGAATGTCAAAAACGATCACCGTCGGTGCAAAGAACACAACACCATTTATCAGTACATTGTTTTGAGCATATTATAATATTCACTCACTGATAATGTGTTAAAGAAACGGATCTTGTGGTAACTATTAGGCCTGAAGTTCTCTTCAAGTTTAGACTTGGGAGGTAAGAAACTTCCATTTCAGGATAATAATACAAATGGTCCATTAAAATTAAAAAAAAGGGGCGACTGTCTATTACTGTCTGGTGTCCCTGTTAGAGATATGTTAACGATTGGGCAGACGATGATCTTGCACCATGATGATGTACTTTTAAAATTTGTGAAGGGTGTTAACTTGAATGAGTCACAATCCAAATTTTTTCGTTTTTCTATGAAAAAATTAGTTAAGGTACAGCCTTGGCCATAATTACGACAGATCAGAGATCATGATATCGAAATATATTTCGTGATTTTGGGCAATGAGGAAGGAGAGGATTTCGTAGAATTCGAGTTTCTCAAAAGGTTAGCTCTACGGTACCTTCACCCTATCACAGTTACTTAATCACTTGCATTTTACAGGCTTGGAAATTTTAGGATGGGGACGAATTAGAATGAAGGTTATCAACGTAAGTGATTCAAACTCTACCCGCCCGAATATACTCAGCCGATTAGTCTATAACTGTAGCGATTTATACTCAAGGTAGTAATTTTTCCCTGAAAAGCATAAAGTAATTTCTCTGTTTTATGAAGACATAATAACACTTACGTCTCTATGTACGGTTCAGCACATACACCTTTTTCTGCTATCAAACGAATTAGCTTTGGTTAAAAAAATAGGGGACATTTGGAAAACCCTCCTTCGGGAAATTTTGGTATTCACTAAGACTTTTCAAAGCTTGCCTACGTGCGATCGAAACTTGAAAATATAGCTGTCTAAAAAACTCAAAAGACGCTTCAGGAAATTTAACTTCCAAATGGAAATTATAATTCTTTATTCTTATCTTTCTTTCAAAAATGCAAACGTGACAGCCATACGAATTAAAAATATTTGATTCAAATATGTAGATACCAGTCCTCTAGGAAATTGCTTAAGCACTAGGCTTTGGCGTTCCTAATGACTAAAGCAGAACATAGATTTAGCAAATAGTCCCTTAAAGTGTTAATTCTGCTTATAAGGAAATAGACTTTTCTTTTTACATTTCCAAATCATCACTGGCATCAATACATCTAATCAAACGGCACGTATTGTTCACATTTACAAATCTAATTGCGGTAAACACAGTTATCAATCAAATAAATTACATGACAACTGTAATATGAGTCATGATGAACGTAATGCCATCACTCGATATGGGCTTGAATATAATAAAAACTTAACATTGATTTATCGTAAATATTAGTTTTATCATGTAGAAGATTCGCAGTCATATGAGGCATAAATAACCGTATCATGAGCATGAGTTGTAACTGAGTCAATGGGCTTCGGTAATATGCTAATCATCGCCTTGGATCAAGTCACATTTACTCATGCCTCCTGTGTCATCATCATTTAAGTTTGAGTGCCTATAAATTACAGATGACGTGTCAAGTATTTTCGAGCTATTTTATTCTTCTTAAAGTAGACTTATCGCAATTATTGTCAATACTAATTTTAATGGGATAAATATACCAAATTCCTAATGAAAAGTATAATATGGTAATGTCTAAAGCATTTGCACAAAATTTACAAAAATTGAATTTTTTAATTCGTTAATCAGCTAACATTCAGCAATGATACTTATTGGAATAAGTAACGTACTAGAACAAAATAAGTACGGATCACAAATTGGAGCTTAGCAGCTATCGAGATGGGGCGGGCGTCACCAACCATCCCTTAAGACTTGTAAAATTCAGATTATATCATATTTCATCTATTTGATCAACAAAAAAGATCAGATACGATTTGGATACAAAGACGTGAAATTTTGATTATTGTAGTGACCACGTAGAGAGGAAGGAGAATTATGAAGATTTCTTCCTTGGCCAGTAAAGAGCTCGAGTCATTTTTCGTTAGTGAATAGCCTTCAAGACGATTGGGCGAAAACCGCATTGATTTTCAATAATTAAAATTTGAATTCTCTTACAATTTCATGGCCACAGTCTAGTTTAAATTTGCTCGATGCCACCATTCTTGAATTGGGACTGGCCTTTGAAATATGTGGCCACAAATTGAACATGAGAAATCAGAATCCACTTCCATTTTCTACTCATTGGTTTTCAAAATCACGCTCCTAGTTAATAACAGGCGCCATATCTCAAAAAGGATTCTTTCAGGCAAAAAGGCACTTGTCAGCACTCGGGCTCAAGAAAAGTTCCAGTTTTCAGTACTGAAAACTTCACAATGCAATAAATTACCCACTCGCTTAATGTAATATTAAGATAAAGTTCCCTTCCGGCTCGTATTTCACTCTCTGTCCCACTTTTCAAGTCATCATCAGTTGAACTTAACAATATAGGCTCGAAAACACAGCGTTTCCTATTTGCTATTTGCTATTTAGTGATGATGGAGAAATCATCACTAAATTTGCACTTATTATTTTTTATTCAGAAAACAAGAAGCCTCGTAATACCATGGGCTATTTTTTGTGTCTTTTCATATTTTATCAGTGCAAATTCTCTTATTTGTGCCCATATAGATACTGCTCATATTTATGGATAGGATCATCAAGCCAGTAGAAACACTAAAATTTATTGTATTATCATATCTTTAAAACACATCCTTCCGAAATACCAATATATATTTCGTTGCATAGTTGGTACAATTGAATTGACACACAGAAGATCTACCGCGTAGTAGATTCCCATGTCAGGTGCATTACAATAATAAGACAAATACGTGGGTGCCGGGAAAGTGGTGAGAAATCCTAACCTCGAGAACCTTCTCAATTTAAGACCTTAATATAGTTAAATAAAGCAGATAACTCAAATCCTATTCTCTTCTTCCCAGATTACTTACCCCCTGATTGAATAATTTTAAATTATTTAGTTGCCTCCGATGGTAAGGAGCTGTCATTTAATACTCATTTAACATTAATAAAACTAAGGAAAAATCCTTGTCATTTACCATAAGGGTCTGGAACATTCAAATTAAAATTGTGGACGTCTTCTTTAATACAGTAAGTTGAAACACATAATTACTGTATGGGAAAAAACATCTCAACTAGAAGACAAATTGCAGTGACCACTAGACCCACTGTATGCAAACAAAACAAATAATTCAGATAAAGAAGCATTATTAGTCCGAGTATGTTTCGGTGATCCTGTTGTCTCATCGCCCATCTTTTAGTCCTCTCAACGAGCGTACCCCTACTCTGTTCGTTCCAACCAATCAGATGTGGATAGTTAACTTGGTATTTGTCCACCCTTAGCCAATCAGTGCAACTCCACTGACTTAGAAGCCTCGAGTTCCCACCCACGTAAACCCCCTATCTCTGTAGCTGCACTAACTAATCACAAAAGAAATTACTTGCGGATTCACAAAACACCAACACGGATTCGCTATTATCCCACCCACTCCTGAACTGAGTTTGTGTGGGGCCGCGTCTGATTCGCTAATGTTGTGTAACGAATCGCCTCTTTATATGGTCTCTATCATTTATCATGTATGGTTGTAGCGACTGGTGCAGAACGGATGCCCGGTCTGTTTATGGTTGGAATTCTATACTGTGGTGAGTCCTAATCATGTCATACTTTAATGCAATCAATTGGCGTTTCCTTTTTTATGATTACGGCGTGTTTATCTATGGTAACATTTCGCATTTTCAGTAACTCCGTTTTGGTTGTCACGTGATCGTGGTATTTTGTGCGAAGTCATTAATTTCAAAGATTTTTTTAATGCTTCGACTCGTTAGGAAATTTGAAGATCTAAAACTACTTTTCCTGGGGACTTCAATTAAGTTCCTAATTTCTAATTAAGGGGTAATACATCCTTAAGAGGAGGGTTAGAAACTTCTTGATTCGGGACAAGGGTATTAAGACAATAATGCATTGTTAGTTGATTAATTAATTCCATCATTGGATTTATAGGTCATGCGCTTCACAGACGCATAGTTGGGTTGGTATTTAATCGCTGCAGTAATTACGATAGTGGTGATTTATGTTAAACCGTTTCAAATGGACAGAATTTAGGCCCTTTCGGCTATAACAATCTTTTACGATTTCGGCAGGAGGATAGTGATTTCGAAGACAGATGGTCTTGGGGTTCTGCCGCTCGAACTTTACTCAAGATAATGTTAACAACGAATACATTTGCCTTTCGATTCCCATTTCGCGGCAAACTTGGTAGTTTGGTTTCCTGCTCGCTAAATACCATCCGGACTCTTACCTCTGGATATCTAACCAGTCACTAGGACACTGTTATGCCCTAGTTATGCACTGTTATGGATATATGGTTTGTTCCTTCGGTAAGTTGAGTGGTCTCTACAGATTGTTCTATCAGCAAAATTGGTATTGAGCAGACGAAAGCTGTAGGCACGGAACGAAACACAGCGTGTTGGTGGGAGTCAGAATTTCCTGACTTGACCCCTTGAATTCACTTTGTGCGTCGTTTCAGTGACCGACAGCCGCATGCTTTAGCCAACGAGCTTTATTTTATTAACCTGTTTATCATTCTTATTCTTGTGGATGGATCAACAACATTAAATTATTGGGAGAAACACAGTCTAAAGAAGGTATTAACCTTTAAATGAAGATTAATTTTAGGCTTATTTAGGCATATGGGGTTTACACATTCGCGTAAGCTCTTGGAATTTCATCATGTGATAGCTTTATTTGGTAGCATATCCATTCACCATCAGATGTTATTTTTGGGATGTTTAACTCG
This sequence comes from Hymenolepis diminuta, assembly GCA_900708905.1. Lineage (NCBI taxonomy): Eukaryota > Metazoa > Platyhelminthes > Cestoda > Cyclophyllidea > Hymenolepididae > Hymenolepis > Hymenolepis diminuta. Next base: position 4,160,761 of record CAADRB010000010.1, read on the forward strand.
GGAGTCTTTTAGAATAATGCCAAGTTATCTGGTCATCAGGTACACCGTATTTTAGTTTTATATCCCCTGTGTCAAATTATCCTTAATGCAAGGACTTGAATAATTTCCGCGGCTTTTTGTGTCATCAATGTATTATTATCTTAAATCGAATAGAAGCATACCAGTAGGATATCAAAGGCTTTGAATTTTGGATTCTAGAAGCATTGAGTTTCCTCTTCTCTCCATGGTCATGATTCGATTTTCCCAAAGATTAATTTTCATTACTTGATGCCACGGCTTCTGGGTTATCTCCATGCTCACGACATTCAGAGGTTGTTGACTATTTGATTTAATTGACCCTACTACTTTAATTCGTTTGTATCTACTTACAGTTATGAGCAGTAAATAAGACCATTGAGGACATTTTAAACTTAGCAGAGCTCACTAGCAATTACCCAAGCAGAATACAAATCATCTTGCCTGTAAAATTATGCAGGGTACTTAAAAAAATATTTCGAATTAATTGTTCTTACGTCAAAAATTATTTATTGATCTCAAGATTTTATGCAAGTTACTAGTCTTTTCATGTCTTTAAAGCTGATTGATAGCCTTTTTAAATTTTAGTAAGTATAGGACTTTACCGGAAAACTTGAGTCGGAGAGTAGAACCCTTTCTTTCCGTAACTGCAATACTCTGATTAAAAATGGATAGAGAATTGTAGAACTTTCAAAACATAGTTTTCGTTTATCATAATTTATATTATTGGATTATTGTGTTTTTAAATAAAGTAATATGGTTATTTCCTCATCGTTTTTTCGGAAATTACAAATGTTAAGATACAGATGATGAAATCTATCTTGTATCCTTCATTTTTTTCATGTAGGTCAATACGAAATGTTTTTATGAACCCGTATTATATTTCACATTAAGCCTTGGTACTAATAAGTCACAAAGTTGTGGTGCGTCGGTGGTGCTATGGTCATCACTGAAAAGTCACGAGATCGAAGCCAACATGCCAACCACACTGGTTAATTCTAGTAAACAAGAAGACTGGTAGATTGTGAATAGCTACGAGATATCTTCCTTCTGCCTAATTCAAGCGCTTTCAGCACTGAAGGTTATCAAAATTGTGTTCGAAACAAGTACCAGTCCTTGAATACAAGTTGGTGATTTTGGATAATTTGAAGTAACTATGTCTCTCGCAAAAATAGTAGCTAATGCCTTTTATCTATGTTCTCGTGATGATTAATCTTAGGTTAAGACGGATATCCGAAGAAATTCTGACGTCACAGTCGATTATTTTTGTTGTAATATCCGAAAAGTCGGATTTGGAACTATTGTACTCATTTGGAATTCGTTTCATTCTCACTGCAATTATTTGCCTACATCGGTGATGGTATTTTAAAGTTTGCCAGATAATTACCATTAGGGATATTAAAAAATCCGAAGCTTTAGCTTACGAGGTACCAATGTAAAAGTAAAAATCCGATTTTTAACCAAAAAGATCCAATGTCCGACTAGGGAAGTGTTCAAAACATTTACCTTGAATAGATCGAGCTTGAATCTAGAGCAGCTCTCATGAGAAACTCGTATTCTACCACTTCTATTGACTCGAATTAACCAGAGTGATTGGCTACCCACATCACTAGATGTGTACCAATGAACATCTATCTCGTGACCTCCGCCACAGTGGACGTATACGTTGACTACTATGCCACCAGTCTAGATGTTATTATTTAACACTTATCTTCAGGGAGAATATTTCACTTCAGATTATATCATCTGGGAAGGTTTTCCCCTAAACAACAAGCTCTGCTTCTCTTGTTCCGTAAACAAAAGATTTAATTAACAGGCCAAATTATTTGAATAAATAAAACATTTCGAGATAATATGATTTTGTCTAATGGTTTGTTTTCCTTATATACATGTACTACAGTCGGATCTTTGTTCCTAAAGTGAAGGAGAAATCAACTCTGCCTAGATTCAGCAAAGTTTTTCAAAGCTCAACTCCAAATACAGGTTCTTAAGTTAAATTCGATTTTGGCTGTTATTTTTAACCAAATATTGAGGATGAAATTCAAAATGCATCTATGCTTTTATTTTATTTTTCATTCCTTCGTGAATTTAATCAATTAGTTAAAAGCAAATTTATGTATGTGATATCACTTTAGAATGTGACTTGCATGTATACTTGTCCATACCGGTCTTTGGGGATAATCGCCGATAAGTCCTCGACTTGAGTGTTAGGCTTAAAATATACTGGTACCAAATGGGAGAGAAGGACGTAATAGCAGTGAAAACGGTGAGAAAATTCATGACCCTTTGTTCTCTTCCCTTAATCCCTTGTCAGTAGTTGGGACTATTTGATTTAGGAGAAATACCAAATCATTTGAATGGAGAATAGCAGATGGAAATTCACAAATTATTTTGTTCATTGTTTGCAAATTCTGTATTGATAACAATTTAACGCTTTGAATGATATTGTTTTCCACTTCTTTTCTCAACTCAAATTGTACCTTGAAGTGAAAATAGAAGTCTGGGGCCCAGTTGCCATGTTACAATCTATAATATTGTATTATTAAATGAGCAGACATCCATTGAATTTTACAGGATCTTGCAAGGTTTATAGCAAGAAATAATAGATTAAGTTTTATTCAATTTAATCTGCCTGCAATTTATTGCGGTGTAAGTAGTCCTTTTCTAGTGCACACTCGATGTCACAATATGCCGTGTGCTTACTTAGACCGGTCAAAACTAACTTTTTACTGAAGTATATATGACCTCTAAAAGAATTCGAGCATCATACTTATGCTTCATGAAAGTGTGCATTAAATTTTTATATTTAGTCCACTTTATCAAAAGAGGACACGATACGGACTGGATTTTTCTGAGGGGAGAAGAAAGTGAAAATTTAGGATTTTCCTCTTAAAACCTAGATTATCTGTGTAGCTTCTTAGTTCTTATATTGCTCCTATTTATCATTAAAACTCTCATATCTTGAGACTTTTTTCAAAGAGTTCTATTCGATTGGTGCAAGGGTTTGAAGCTGATTGGCGGAAACTTGTGATGGATGTAGATTTTCAAAAGCAAAGTTTAACCTTTCTTTGTATTCCCAGCATTCCTTCTGGGAATTCCTTCATCTGAGAGTATAAAAATGCTTACAGCAAAATTTATATTGATGAAAAGATTAGGTCATGGTGCTATTCTCGTCTTCGAAGTTAAAGAGCTGTAAGTTGACCATATATTCTTGTTCCTGAAGGATGAATCCCTTTTCTCCGAAATATTTTATCTTGCACCATCTCTAATCATCACTAAATTTAATTATCTTTATAGTAATGTCTGTAAACTTTTAACCTTTCCTGTGACCCCATGCACTCTATAAACCAACATCGTGTATCCTCAGTTGACCTATTTCTCATCGAACGGAAAAGGTAAACATACCTCAGACAATAGTAGCAGACACCGTTAATTAACTCCGCTGTTAACCAGTCTTGCCTGTACTGACCCTTCCTTTTTCCTACAATCATTTCGACCAATTAACCACACATACAACCGTATCCTTATGCGTGTCCTCACCCAAAGTCTCGATTATAAATAGCCTCCATCAGACACACGATAACACACTCCAAGGGACCCTACCTAGTCCAACGCCTCTTTCCATAGCTCCGTCCTTCTCCAATCTCCTATTTCTCTATTGAGACTCTGTACTGGACTNTATTCAATATAACCTGGTCAACGCAATCCTTCTGTTGTTTTCTTTTCATTTACTGTTAGCCATCTGCCGTTACATACTGGTGACCCTCAACAATCTGGCGGCCTTCAACAAATTGGTGACTCTGCCACTACAAATTGGCGACCCTGTAAAGGACCACTACATTCCTAATCTTCGTGAATGGGACTGGATAAATAGTAAATATTCTCTACAAATCCCTAACCTGTCATTCAATCGCTTATTAGATCTCAATGGTTGTAGCGTTTATAATTTCTCCGTAATTATAACAGATCTAAATCACCTGAAGCCTTAGAAATAATTTTCGGAATGTTGTGATTTAAATAATCCACGCAATATTTATAAACTCAGTTGAGGCTTGGTCGTCCGAGTTCCTAGCGTGGATCTGGAGTAATGTAGCAAACCCTGTAACCCATCCTCCAAGGCATTTTACCTTTGGTCAACATTATCCGTCTTAGAGGTTTAAAATACACTAAGCTCTCTTCACTCCATCTCTCTTACTCTACCGTTTTTTTAAAAACCACGCTCACCACCGATTTACCTCCTCTCCATCTTGTCGTTTGGTATAGAGCGTAATAAGCCGGACACCTTCAAAATACCTAATTCTCCTGAACCTATGTTCCCAATCTACTTCTTCTATAGACCAAGTAACAATATTTCAGCAGTGATTAGTAACCCTGATTAGTAAGCCAAGTATGGTATTTTAGGATTAAAACTCAGGATATCATTTCTGTGTCAAATAAATGAACAAACTAATTTCAATTATCCTTATGGTTTTATTGAAACCAAATATTGTATTATATCGCCCACTATTTCAGTTAGAAAAGACCACGAGGAGGAAACGTCGAGAGTACAAAAAACTAAATATTACAAACGCCTTTGAAAATACAAAAAAACTTTGTCAACTTTTAAACACAATCAAAAGGCTACTCAAATAAGGTATTAAGCAGATAATTATGTCAGGGCTTCAATAGGCTCGAATTATGGAAGCATTTAGTAGTCTATGTACTCGTGAAGGGTATTGTTTACTTTGTAATGTCCCATTTTTCAAATTTCGTAAATTAGCTTCCAGATTTATGAGTGAGGTTGTGCTTACAATATGCAGAACTCGTTAACTGGTTTATTTAGTTCCGTAGTTAGTCACGCTACTCGATCTATTTATATCTTGTTATAGCCAATAGGCCGGGACTATATTTAACGTACCAGTGCCCATTAGAGTTCACCAACAATGCCAGAACATATTAAATTTATGATAAGCTGATACTCAAATACAGGGAGTAGAGTTGCCTGATTCTAAATTGCATTTAAAATTAAAACAGGTCATTTCATTCAAACGGTTTTAGAAATAACTGATTAAGAATTTAATTTATAAAAAAATTTACGATAATTTGATTTTGTTTCTAATTTCAAACCCTGAGAAGAGTTAGGACGAATGATATTGCCAATGACAGAGAGATAGTAGTTCCATTGGCCTTGAAACGAAAACAAAGACATCTCATATCGTCCCTCTCCTCCCCTTAGAACAATGCACATACACTTGCACACATGGCCAGAACATCGCATACGATGAGAGAGCGAGAGAGTGGAAGAAAGGGGACAGAGAGCTTTGGTAGTAGTGGTGGTGATGGTGATGAGGATGATGAATAAGGTTGAGGAATGTCGGCACCCTGGAAACGTTTCTCTCAAGGTCACTGATGATGAGTCATACGTAAACAAGTTGTTGGACAGAGAAGTGATGGCTTGGGCGTTGCGCAGCCATCTTTTCTCCGACCAGTTAAAAAGAGGGGAGGGAGGAATAACTACTTTTCCATGTTATGCATGTTTCTAGAGCGAATTTCAGCTCAAGTTGTAAAATACTAGTCATCGAGTATGTGTCTAGTATTGGTGGTGCAAAGTGGAGGCACATAAAGTTATAGAAAAAAATGAAGTCATCTGAGCCTTAAAAAAGTGAGATGCTCGAATTCCTTGCCGGATTTGAGTTTTTGATATTCGTTATATAACGCTTCTTGTTAAAATATAATTAAACAAAAATCCAGTTTAGAGGTCTGCTAAATATTTTCCCTCTCAGAGCTCTATCCATGGTCTCTGGTTAATTTCAAGTTTCAAGCCATATGACTTGATTAGACACATATGATCACATTAGAAGATCGCCTCTCAGTTTGCTCCTCAGACATCAGAGAGAAAGAAAGTATGGTGTAAGGCCTGCAATATGTATTTTGGAACTCATTTCTCGTATTTTTTTCATTTATTTTTCTGTCAATCACTGAAGGTGGCTAATATAATTATTAAATTGAATTTTGGTTTTGATTGAGACTAAATTTTTGTTATGATCTGCTCTTCCCTGTAGGATACTGTAACCAACTCTTAGATTCTCTGAGACATTGCACTAGTTACAACTACGACCCGACAAGACTACAGTACAAAACGACCCAAATCACTATATCAATATGAGACACATGTTTGCGTATCGATAGGTCGATTAATACTATGCGCCATTTACAACCCTAATGTAAATAAATTCATTCGAATAAAAGGAAAGTTAAAAGAAGCAGGAATTAAAGGGTGAAGAATGAAGAATCTTACGTATGGGAATTATTTGGTGGAAGATATTATTTTCTTATATGTTGCACGCCCATCCGTAGATTTGATCACCGGTCGTCTTTGTTGCGAGATCAACCAGGAGACGAGAAATGCCATCGAGTACTGGGGATAATATCTTGATCGTCTGCACTACATCGGGGATCACAGTCTGTTCGAGAGTGAGAGATCTGTAAGATATAAAATACAAAAAAATTAATAGCATCAGAACTATTTAATGAATGATGTCTTTCACAATTCGACAAATCAAACCCTCCTGGTCTGAGTTGTTTGTAATTTCGAAATTAAGTGTTCTTCATCGCTGCCATGTGGCTTGGTGAATATGACAGCTGTGATTTAAATTATGGTTGAGGGCATACTTAAGATCGCCCACACTATATGCGCACACCGGATCACACTTTTTTCGGGACATAAAGTTGTTTTGATAACAAAATCTCTTCATACACTGTCCTCACATCTTAAGGCGGATTATCCTAGCAAGATGAGAGATCTCCTAAGGCTAGTAATCGATTGATCGGAGCAAAATTTGCCTAAATTTAGTGTTAAAATGTGTACTTGAGCCCGTAACGAGCGTTTCTGGTACACCACGAGTTCATTGAGGATAGAGATGGCTGATCTGCTTGTTGTAGGGGCGAATAAAATAACATCGGACTCTTTTGAGTGTGAATTTATCACCGTAGTGCTGGTCGCACCTATAGTGGGACCGGAGTGGTAAGTTAGAGCTGAGTCCTGTGAGAATATGGTTTCCACGACTGGGTAGGGATTTCGGCAACATGTAGACACTAGTTGCACGTCTCATGAGATTTTCTTTATTCGTAGGTTTGAGGGAAGGTGTCTGACATGCATCGTTTTCGTCTAGGAACTGGGTAAGATTAAGTTCACCGATCCAGTCTAGGCCAGCGAGGTCGATATTTCGGTCTACAACGTAGCACTCCCTGAAGATCGTCTTCTCTAGGAATGTAGCCCCGTACCACATCGATACGTAGAGTTGCACAATGTTACATATCGGAGCCAATGTCTATCTGAAGCTCAGATGGTACACCATTAATGCTCAAGTTAACGTATTTTCTAGAATCAAAATTTATCTGCATTAACTTACCATAGCTTGGTCTCGTCTGAACTAATGCTCTCTTGTTGTTCGGGTTCTCGACAGAAGCCTTCTTTGTGGCCATTGTTGTCGCAATTCAGACAGAGACATATTTGATAGGGCAGTTTCGATGATAATGACGTTCTCCGAAAAAATTCGCATCCTGAGAGTGACTGCTTCTGATATTCGTCGGATAATTGTCATATGGGGAGTGGGTCACCTTGGTGGATAGATGATGGGTCATTTTCAGGTCCTTTCAGGTTCGACGCTTGTGGTTAACGGTTCTGTAGCAGATTCGGGTCCGCGACATTGAGTTTCTCGTCCAAGAGGGACACAAGTCTGAGTCGAATCTCAGCATAGCAGGGAGGTCGGAGACCAAGAATGAGATGTCTGAATTGGTTTTCTTTGAGAGAATCAAATCGGAAACTATATAATGGTGAACGTTTTCATCTTCACATACGAACACGTTGAAGAGAGAACTGTTGCCACCAACGACCGAACCTAACTTACTAATTATCTTTTCATGAGTTAGATCGTAGGATCCATCAGTTAAAGTAGGACAAAGATAGGTGCTGATCGCTTAAATTAACTTTACGAAGCAATGTAATAATTCGAGTGGCGTGGAGAACTGCCATGTTGTTCCCATAAATATCACGGTATTAACTGCACCATGTTGAAAAGGTTTCACCTATAAAAGGATCATAATGAAACCTACCTGTTTTTCACTTGGTCTTTGGAGTCCTTTGCCGATGTTGGGAAATTCATTTGGGTGAAGGTATTCGTCACAATTAAATAGACTCGGGCTTCGTATCCTCACAATTTAATAACTGCGTCGCCAAAACTGTTAAGATCTGCCGTTCTCCGTAGAATATCGTAACCGACCCCTAGATTCCTTAAGAAATTGCACTAGTTACGAACACGACCCGAAAACACCAAAATGCGAAATGACTCAAACCATCATATCGAAATAAGATGCACATTTTCGTATCGATAGATCGATTTCTATTAGGCGTCATTTACAACCATAAATTAAATTAATTCGTTCGAATAAAAGGGAATTAAAAGAAGCAGGAATTCAAAGGTGGAAATAAAGAATCTTACATATAAGACTTATTTTGAGAAAATATTACTTTCTTATATATAGTAATTTTTATCCGAAAATGAACTTTGGCAAATAGACAATGTTATCCTAGATTATCTGGATTAATATTTTCTTGAACGCTCAACACATAGTGGCCCCAAATCGGATGGATATGCTAGCTCTACTCGTATCAACCATTTCACCACATTAGTGAAAAGCTCGATTCTTTTACTCCTGCCAAAATGTACTTTTATACAGAGAATTAATTATCTCTCGTCTCTGTTTAAGTTACGTATTAAGAGTTTATTAGGAACAATTTTACTTACTTATTACTAATTGGGCCAAATGGATAGTTCTCAATCTATGAACCTTCCTACCCGACTCAAAAAAATCATTTCTTTAATAAAATATTGCAATTTCTACATATTTCAATTTATACCATGGACTAAAACTCTTTGTTCTTGCGATCTGCTCTTCTGAAGCATTTCTAGTTGCAAGTAAATAGCAAACACTTTTTCATTGCGTTATCTAAAGGTGTTTACAAATTAGTTTATATCTTGATGATCAAAGATCGCACGATGTTTTAAAATGTATTATTATCCAAGGCGATCTGAAAGACTCCAAAATATTTTATTCATGCGATACCATTCACGGAATACCAGAACATTTCAGTAAGAGCTGAAACAAGGGATCGAATAGGAGAATATGATGAATCCGGGATTCCAATTCTGGAGGCACTGAGTTGTAACATCCAGGTGTTACGAAGTTGGATCATCATTATTTGACCTCTAAATGATTTCATGTCCGCAATATTCAGGGCTAGTTGACCAGCTGAACTGTTGGTCATGTCACTTTGATTAATTTGTATCTTCTTACAGCTAGAGAGAACATATAGATGAGACTGAAGAGATCACTTTAAAAATAACAGGGTCATTTTATTTCGCAGTATTGCCTACTCGTAAAATAACTATATGCTAATTGTTAAATAATTTTTTGTCATCAGATATTTTAATTAAAAGTGTATTTTTCGAGAAAGCTTCTATCACCAAAACAATCAGATATTAGGCTACTAGTCTTCAAACAGTAATTTTGGCTTAATATGAGTCCGAAAAAATCAATCTCATAGCTTTCTGATGCTCATCATCTCCCAAACGTTGTTTCTGAGTTGCTCATCGCCCTTCTCGATATGGGGGCGCACATCGCTCTTAACAGCTTGACAGTTATTTGGGCCTAAATCTGTTATCAAATCGGCGGTGTTTTGATATCGCAACATCAACAACGTGAAGACAACTTGTATTCCTATACATTGTCTTTGTTTGATTTATAAATAGCTTGGTTACTACGTTCTGTCCCAACGTTCTCTCTAGTCCGGGTCAGTTGCAGTATAGTGATATCTAGTGAGAGGGTATATCATGGCAGTAGAACTAATTTTCTTAGCAATTAAATAAATCCCGTATATGACCAAAAAGGAAGTATTCCATCTACTCTTATTCGCTTTAATCAGTTGAAGTATGCCCCAATATGAACATAATCTAGAAATTGAAAAAATACTCTCTCAAGAGAATCATAAAAGGCACATTTGCCAAGTATTCTGTTTAGGGTTTATAGAATGTGATTGCTTCATCCAAGCATTAAAAGTAACTGATCAGTTTTATTCATATTAAAGCACAGATTTTATGTTTTAGCGTTCTTTTCCTTTACCATAACATATTTTTATGATCAAATAATTCCTGCATTTGAGAGGAATAGATAGACGCCCATCATGTTTTGCGTCAAGGAACATCCTGACTAATGCCCCATTCACCGGAACATAAATTTATCATGTAAACGTTCGTGTTCATCGAATTCCATTATGAGCGACTCCTTTGTCTGCAGTGCCTAGGGGACCCTAAACAAATGGACTCCTCAAAATTTCAATACTAGCGCTAACGGCTAGGGGCTGAAGAGCTATAACTAGTAGCCTAGATTGATTATTCTTCGAGATTTTTTCAAATCTCAGATATTATATTTGACCTACATTTTTATTATCTCGACTTATAAAGTTAGATACTGTGAAATCAATTGAATTTATTTCATTCATTATAGAATGGTTTATGACTCTAGCACACTACGTCCTTCAAAAAGTTGGTTAACCTAATTTGTTCTCTAAAAAAACTCTTATTGATGCTCACTAGGTTGCTATAATATCTAAGGCAGCGATTAATTTAATACACCTCAACCGAATCTAAGCTCCTCCTTTCTCATAGAAATGCAGAAATGGAAGTATACACGTTTAATATATTTTTAGATCTGGAACATCGACCAATAATACTAACAGCACAGTACATTGTTATTTTCAAATCTAGTGAAGAAAAGCATTTGCCACTAATTGTAGCAACTTTATCTCTTACCTACGTTGAATTGCTATCCTGATTCACAAATCGACTTTTTTCAATTTCCACCTTTTCACTTTATCCCGTCCCCTGCCACTCGCATCCTCTGATCTTAATTCGGCTTATAGATTTCTGTTCTGCTCGTCTAATAAAAATCATGCAACCGACCTTTCCTATATCGTGTCTTGTGCGATTATTAGTAAAGGCGATAGCGTATTTATTATCCATTTCAGCTAGAGCCTATTCCGCTGTATAATCATCCCTAAACAACCTGACGGTGTCCTAGAGATTTTCTGCTGAGAAATTTGATTTCTGTATCTCCCTTGCGGTTAAGTTTTTGTAAATGTACCGACCACAGAAGTTCCTTTAAATGGGAACTTATTTTGCTGATAGAATGAACTCGCTGTAAATAATAGAAGGCGGTGAAAATTGGATGTTACTAACGTCATTTATTCCTTCAAATGGTCAGTAAGAGAAAAACCACAAAAAATGGAGGTCTACGCGATAGACATGATCGAAAAATTGTTGAATTAATCATTGTATGATCTACCCCTTGAACCTGCAGATTATAAACATTTAGACATACACAACACAGAATGTCTTCATAAAGCACTGAAAAATTGGTTACTATTAATGAACAACTGGAGATTAGTCAGACGGACGGTTCATGTGTGTAAACGAATTTTTCTCGCGATTAATGGAATATCTTAATACAGGATGGATTTGTTTAGCAATTTAATTACATGCTATCATATTAACTGCATGCTCCAAATCACAGAATTTATCATAATATGAAATTGAAGAAAATTCCATTTGGTTTAATCCTACCTTTGCTGGAAAGGAAATTTCTTCGATCGAGTTAGTTCTTTAATGCAATCCTGCAGTGGAATAGCGGTCGACGTCAAGTTCTGTCAATTCAGATCAACGTTCATCAGCGTACAGCAAGTGATATGAATGGCCAACCGTATTGATCAATTTCTGGTCAATAAGAGAGGTAGGAGAATGCGAGTTTCTTCTCAGGGCGCCCGTGCAGTATATTTTCACCCTACCCTATTCAAATTTTGTTAACATTTCCAATTTTATACAGAATAATCCCAAAACTCACAAAGACTGGAGACAGTTAATTGACTACATGTAAAAGTACATTTATGCCTGGTGTCCGAAAAGTGGATTTGAATGATTGATATGGGTGTAACTTTCATATCTGGTTGAGTTACGTAGTACGGCTACTACGTACTAAGAATTAGGCAGTATAAGACATTTGGATGACAAAATGGAGATCAACGTCCATATAGGGAGATCAAATTCGGATAATATTAAAAATGGTATGTATGATAGGTACTCATCTTTTTTTCTTTAATGTACTTCAGCTTCGCAAGCTATGGCCAAATGTAGTTATTAATTGACAGTAACCAATAATACTTCTATTTGCATTGAACTTACTGCTACTAGATGTAGGATAAAAGATATGTTACTATAAATCGCTCTACCATATCAACAACTTTTATGATTTATGTATATTTAAAATTGCTATGAGAGATGTGTATTGGAAAATTATGAGCCATTATGAAAGGATAACCGATCAAGAATTCCTTTCCGTTATCTAAGATGAGTATTAAAACGTAATTTCCTTAAAGACGGTTTACCATTTATTAATTGTTATCCTGACAATAAAATATGGCAATTAACGACTTTTCTTTCCTAAAAGAATGAATAAGGACTACAATTAAGTGCTTTAAACGGTTTGACTTTTGAACAAATTTATTATCGATCAACATTTCACAATTTCCTTCCTCATGGGAAATTCTTCTTGAGTTGAAGTAGTTGGTAATTAGCCAACATACGAAAACACGACGCTATTTTGACGTAACCCATCGAAATAGCAGTTGTAAATGAAGAATATTTTATCTAATGTAAATGACAAGACCCGCTTGTAGTTTCCACATCAGCGAATGATTTGATGACGATTTATCTCCACTGAGTTGTCAAATGCAGAAGCAACATCTCCCAATTCACCAATATCTGAAATCTACTGTCAAATATTCCCTATGTTTCTTCGTCTGAATGGAAATTTATATCTTATTAAAACTGAAGGATGACCGTTAGAGATGGCAAATGATGACGAATCTGAATGATACACCGTCGGTTCATTCCACTCAGGCCATTCAAATTTGCACCTAGCAACCCTTTTGACGGCTAATTATCACACATAGGTATCGACGCTTGAACGTAAATGATGGTTCATGAGGAGACGATTGTATATATGTATCCAATATTTTGAGAGTTGAGCTGTTTATCTCTCTTTTCTAGTCATATGAGAAAAAATTTCCTTCAATATAAAATCGGTTCAAATTAAATAAATAATGTAAGCTCAAAATAACAAGACCTACACTACAGGTAGTACGATTAGTTTTTTCAAAAATATCTTTTTGTAAAGTAAGGCAGTGGTAAAAGTCCAGTTTCGGCTTTTATTATCTATGTACTCGCTATATATCACTGAGTTACAGTTGAGTCAGACCCGGTGAGAGAGATATGGCAACAGACCAGTCATTCCAAAACACTGCATTATTCAATAAAGACTATATATAGATTAATACAAATTGTCTTAATATTATTAAAAATCGTCGGTTAAATCACTATCAAACCGATGACAGTATTTTTATCATGTCTAACCGTTAAGCTGTCAGGAACTGCGCGCGCCCGCATGCTGATAGGGCTGATGTGTGGACTTAGAAACGACCTATGTGGAATTAGTCGTTCCGAGACAAAACAGAAACTCCATGGCTTTAAGTTTGTTTATCAGCTTTCTATCAAGTATTAACTAGTTTTAGCAGTTTTTCAACGTATTAGATTTGGATAGAATGATATCGAACTCACGTCGTTCCATAAACGAAGAATTTAGCCTGGTCTTATACGCCAGGAAGTTACCATCTTAAATTTGAATTTCTTGACCTTATCCGTAGTCGTCCACAAATGAGATTTTACTTTCTCAAATATTTATACGGAGAAATTACACATTTTTAATTTTTTGTTGTTTTAATGTATATAGTACATTTAAATTAATGTTTCTATTGGATATCACATTTAGAGTAGGCATTGACTTCGCTACTGTGACTCATCAATGGACAGATTTCGTTGGTTTTTTTTCTCCTCACGGCATACGAAATGAAGCATCAGAAAGGTGCATATATAGTAACTGCCAATTTTGCGAAGGTCGACTTAAATTCTGGAGAGAAAAAAACAAATGAAGTGTAGTTGTATTCCGTTGGGTGATTAATCATAAGCCTTGGCAAGCTGATTCAGACGTATAGAGGGGCTTTATCTCTTTCTACTTGGACGAAGAAATTAACATTAATGAAGAAAAAGCCTGGCAAAAAGTACTATTTTGGTGTACGTGTTCATCTCTACAGGAAAATGCTTCGTTGGTTTGAAAAAGGGATATGTATATAAAGGCCTTATAAATCATTTTGTTCGAGCGAATGAATTTTTGTTTGCTCCTATTGTATATAAGAGATTCATCTGTGCCAAAAAATCTTATGGATTCAGGTGGACAGAGCTAACAGATGAAATGAATATGGACAACCAAGCTAAACCAGAGGATTTGCAGATCTACTCTTAAAATCAAGAAACGGATAAGTTGTGTTAATATCAGACGTTTGAAACTTGGGGACACAATAAATAAATTGAAAAAGATACTTAAATGGATATTCCCTAAAATGCCTGAGCTTGCAAACCACGGAAATGAGATGTCTGGGCAGACATAAAGACGCCAACATTTATTATAATTGAGAAGACTTCACCAACTGAACATCAGTAACAACCTTCTTAAAATATGCTCATGTGAATATATCTTCGTCTGATGTCAATTTATTAAAGTAACTTCTCAGTCAACTCTGAACTTTCCTACCTACGTACAACTGACTTAGTTTAACCCTTCAATATGTGAGAACTGGATGAGGGATAACTAGTTTCTCGAGATAAAGCCAAGGCGATTATCCCAATTGTAAATAATTCAGAGGTTGATTCTAAAATGATAAATAAATTCAAACAAGCTTTTCACTCTTCCACTTTTCGAAAATTCATAAGTTGATTGATCAGGACTTCGTCAGGGTCACCAGTTTGTAATAGAATAAGGTTATGTTATCATGTGATGCAGGATGACAGCGCTCTTTTCATCAAGTGAGAAACAGAAAATTTTGGGTGATAATATCCATTATTAATCAGCACCGACAACCACAACAGCTTTGGTAAATCAGCCAAAATCATGAACAATTGTTAAAGTGATTACATAACGTTGAAAAATCAATTCACAAGCCTAAGTATACGCTATACGAAAGTGGTTTAAATAGATCAGCCAATTAAGATATCAGTTAAAGATTAAAAAGTCGAAATAAGCCAAAAGGTGACGAATTAAGAAAATCTCTAAGAATCAGAGCAATATATCATCCCCAACCACGTCCAGTCATTATAATCAAGAATCATCATCGTTTTGGTACTCGAAAATTTCACTAGCTAGACTGACTTTTTGTGCAAAAAGAGGGGAATCAAATCTGCATATAAAATTCGATTTAAAACAAAAGAAATTAAATGTCCTACTTTTTCTTAGTTTTTATAACAAGTCAAAATCTCAATTCACATATTCATTAAGATAGATCTCTGGGCGATGGCTGCCTCCTACGTAATAAGGGAAAGTCATGAGTTTTAACGGCCGAATTTTTCGTTCAAATATGCGGGTGGTAAACTCGAAGGAAGGTGTAAGTGTTCGTAAAGATGTTCAAAATTAAACGTTAATATCAGTTAATATTTCCATTAAGCTCATATGGCTTTTCACATACTTTAGATGAATAGACAAATATAATCTAGGAAGAAGAGCTGTATTCGAACACTGGATGCGTTAACATTAAAATTTCTCAATCTCCTTAAATTTTCATAGAGAGAACTATAATTGTTTGTAAATTTCAGAACATCCAACAGATACTAAGTGAAAACGAGATGAAATCGATTTGGGGATCCAATAATATTATAAAGAAGTGGTCGGTAAGGCACGTATTTTACTGCAGTGATCAACATGCACATTCGCAAAGTCAGAAGTAACGGGTAATATATTTATCAGCAGACATACCCTGAACTGAATTACCAACAGAACAAGTTAAGGTAGAGATAGTTGAATGTCAGTAGAGGTCCCAGGATGCTAATTCTTAAATCGAAGTAAGTGTTAGGAAAAACCTACCTCTAAATGGCTAGAGGTTAAAACTATTACTCTAAAACTGTAGGTCTATTTCTTAGCACCCATTCAATATTGCTATACAACACTGTTTAGTATTTACTACTATAAATAGGTGTCTTAATACAAGATTTAATAACATTATAAGCATTGTAGATAGATTATATTCTTTTAAATTTTGAGTCTCTTACTATGTGTACATACTATCAGGACAGCTTAAATGGTAATGAAGCAGATTTGAATAAACATGAAAAGTTATAGCAACCAAATTCATCAATCGATTGAACCACGCGTCTCAAATACCACCACGCTTAGATCACGCCGCCAGAAGTATCTGAATGTAAATCTAGCCATTAATAGACTACCTAGAACTTTATCTTTAATGAGAATGGATTACAAAACATGGAAATTAAAAACAAAATATAACACATGCACTTTTCAAATACCCTCGGCTTTTCACGTAGGTGAGCCAGACATGATACCTTTACGCCGAGAAATTGAAATGCAAAATTTTGTTGAAAAGGCCCTGAAGGGTGTGCATTTGGATAAAATGATACCGAAAGGCATTTCCAGAATTCGTATGGCCGTGCTGAATGATACTGACCGCGTCATAAAAGACAAATCCATCCATTTAAACCGCTTTGAAATAGTAGCGATCCTCAATGTCTTCTACTCACTACTGAACTATCATGTACGACCTATGAACAAATCAGAATTTAAAGATTTCCTTTACCTCACATTAGGTATTACAAATATGACGGTTTTGTCAGGATTATGTCGAGCTGCAAAGAAGATATCTCAAAGTGTAAACCCTAAAGAAGCGGGACTTTTAGATGGTCCTACTTTCGTTAGGCTGATGTCTATTCTACTGCGTGGTAGTATAGAGGAACGAGCACTATTGAGCTTTTACATTCTTGACGAAGACGGAGATGGCATCCTAAGTCCGAAATCTGATCTATCTCTTTCCTTGACGGGTACCTTTAACCCCTTCATCTCAGCATCTGCACCTAATATTGATCCGGAGGAACCCACTCGGGACATACTGAGGTATTTGATTAAAAAGATGGATATTGTTGCGGACAGCGGCATTGGAATTAATGGCTTTATTAAGGAGTGTCGTACATCACCTTGGCTTATCGATGGAATTTTGCCAACTCTACCCTCTGAACTACGTAATTATGCCTTTCAGAGTCTGGTATCTCAGGTACCAAGGCTGCCAGCAATCGAAAACAAAACAGAGGAATCAAAAGGCATCCCGAAGAAAAAAGGGACCAAATAATTGCACTAGAAACGATTTTTACTGAACACGTTACTGATATTGTTTCAGTAAGAAACGTGTATAACTGAGCAGGAGAATTCATTTAAAAGTTTCATTTTAAGTTCGTTAGATATCACTGCATCTTGGCTTTTCCGTTTAAGCTCTATTTTAAATGAGCGATTCACATAAAATTAAACAATCTTACTTTCTAAATATTTTTCTTCTGCGGGATCATTGTCCTCGTAACAGAGAAATTTAATCTTATCTATTCCTTAGAGGACACGCTTTAAACAAGTCAAAAATCAAAACCATGCAAGAAAACAAGAAAATGCATTGATATATTATAGTGAAAGAAGATACGAATTACATTGCACAAATTAAAATAAAATAAATATCAAATAACAAAAACCCGACTGCAAAGTTAGCGGAAAACGTACTTAAAAGAAGAGGGAAATTAAGTAGTACCGTGAAGATATCATCACAGATCAATTTCAATTAACAAAAATGCGTTTTATAGAATAATCAAAATTACACTTGAAAGATATTTAAAGGAGAGATCCCAGTTCTTATAAACTCGAAGGGATGATTAAGAGAGAAAATTTGTAAGGAATATTGTTAGTAGCATTATATTAGGACCTCATCACAGGCTGGTGTATTGGTACTACTGGCTTGTGCTGAAGGAGGTGGTGGAGGAGGAAGTGAGGTTTCACGATTTAAGGAAAGCTCAGCGACCGTTTTCTGACGCACTTCCGGTGCTTTTTCGACGAGATTCAACAAGTTCGTCAACTCACCGGCCATCTCTGACTCAAGTCTTTGAACTTTACTTCTGAAAAATAAGAATTACCTCTTAATATAACTTACGAAAAATAACTAAAAAGAAGATAAATCTGAGTTTCATAAACCTATGAAAAGTAGATCCTTCAGCATTTTAGAATACATGTTGAGCTGTCTTAATTGTCGGATGATGGACATAAATCAGTCAACTCCCAGCGAACCTCAACTGACACCGTTTATCACAAGCGGGATTCCATTCGATCAGTCCTGACATTTATTTCTATCTTTTCTAGTTCCCAACTCTTCTTCCTACTCTC
>CAADRB010000010.1:4179186-4216220 GCA_900708905.1 Hymenolepis diminuta
CCCCCTCTTCTCTCTTTACAGTTGTCCAACATGCACGTGGTCCTACTAAAAATATTACAGTAGCACCAAATCCAGCTAGTAGAACGACTTTAAGAGCCCCACCAAGTAAAGCTTACGAAACGAACGATTTTCCTGAAGACAAACAGGAAGAAGCAATTGTCCCCAAATGAGTTCAATTACTTATGTGTGCATGAGTGGTTAGAAGAACTCCTTTCTCTATCGACTTACTCAGCGTATTTCTGCAGTTATCTTATCCAAAATAGACACAGAGTTCTTCAATATCACTATTCGAAATATAAAGAGTAATACCTATTACGATCATAAGTTCCTCTTGCCTTGGGTTTCATGAGAGCTTTCATAAAATATACAATCGTTTTTCCTCCGAAACTGAAACAATGCTAAGGCAATGATAAATGCTCCAAGAAAACAGACATAAGATTCCCAAAAGCAAGAAATTTGTCTAAAAGATCCCCCCCNNACAGATCAACTGAACTATAAACTCCCCAAATATACGATTAGGACAAATACCATTCAAAATATTATATACTGAAGGGAAGAAAGAGGTGAATAAGGAAATCTCAGCCTAGAAGCTAAGATTTCTACATAGCTTCAGTTGTGGTTAGGGCGTCTTTATTCAAAAATACTTCATTCCTTAATATTTGAGAGCTTTTAGCCGGAGCTTAGCTTTCCAAGAGCGAAGGCTTACATTCATTTACATTTCTTAAAACTGCATTTCGCATTCCAATTTGAATTTCCTTGATTGTAGAAGAAGGCTCACATCAGAATTGAACAACTTTAAAAAAAATTAAGTAGCGGCGCCACACCTATCTTTTGAGTTACAGAGTCATTATTTGTAACGATTTCTAATGATTATGAGAATAGAACGATACTAGTTTACATAATTTTAACGCGTAACAGAGCCCACTAGAGTACATCCAAGGTAGATACAAATTCCTTGATAAACTTGTCCGGTAAAAGAGGTGAAGCCCTGCAGCGATCAGACAAAATTAGCATACCGCTAAGCTGAAGGAAGGCAGTATTGTTTTTCGAAATAATTTCGTAGAGTCCTAAAGTGGGGTTCGTATAAAGGAAGAAACAGATACATCGAAGAATTTTGATACACCATTTAAATACGGTAATCAAGGCACCTAGACAAAAGTGCAGAAGCTGAAATGGGAGAGAAAATCTCACGAAAAAAACGCGCCACTTTGTGGACTTTACACGCCTCATTAGGGAGAGAATGAGTCCGACCTTGCGCAGGGGGCTGCCAAACGTCTCTCCTTTTCTAATGCACGGCACGTCTGGTTTAACCAGCGGTGGGTAGTTCCCGTGGTAGAAATCTCTTAATACAACTCACACCACAAGTCGGAATAAAATCATGAGCATTCAGATATTTAATATAAAATAAAAGAAGAGCAAAACAAACTACACGTATGTCGTAAAGTAAATTGGTCAAATACTGAATAAAACCTTTAAAATTTTACGTATCTACTTACAAATCTATAAGTAGTATATAAGAACCCGGACATGGGAATTATACGGTTCTTACTGACAAACACAATGCTAAAGATATCTTAACTTATATAAAAAGAGGAGAAGCAATTTAACGCTTCATAATTCTAGAAAATTCGAAGTGGTCTTTTAACATGTAGGAGGATATACTCCAATCGCCGAATTGAGGATCCGTAATTAAGCCTTTGAACAATACTAACAAATAATAAACTAGGCGAATACTTATTAAAAGCTCGCCCACAATTAATTGCCTAACCTGCTTTAACGGTTAATAAGACTAGGTTCAAAATCGAAGGTTGTCGAACAAGTAAATTTACAAATCAAATATTGACAAACCTCCATTTAAAAAATTGGCATATGATAAACAAAATTTCTAATAATTGAACAAAAATGGCGTTATTATTTACGAACCAAGAAATATGCTTAAATTCAATCAAGTACTTAAAAATATTATAAACAAATACCTAGCATTCCTGACGGAAGTGCTGCGTCAATATGTTAAACTAAATATTTCCTGAAATTCGATCATTTATTGCAGAATCGCTTGTTTCTGTCACTATCATTATTGTGGGGAAAAACAATAATGGTGGCAAAAATCAGATAATTTAGGTAGATATTTAGTAAAAAGACGGAGATGATTAAAATAAGCTCTATATTGCCGGCATTATGCGAAAAAAATCTTACAAATCAAATTAATTCGCAAGTAAACTCACCGAAATTGTCGTAGATCAACATCTAAATGCTGTAAGTTTAGCTGTAAGCGACTTCGGGTATCAATGAGGGTTAAATACCGCTGATACTCCTCTTCATAGCACTTAGACCAATCCACAATGGAGAGCTTTTGAAGTTCTGCAGCTTCCTGTTCAGAATTCCGATTGGCAAATGCAGCAGCGACTTCCTTATCTTCGGGGCGTCGATAATTGCGATCTCTGGGCTGATCTACAGAGAGAATTAGTTATAAATTGAGAATTATGCATACTGTAAGTTGTTACTGCATTTTGAAATGTTGCGTAGTGACCCGCATTGGATGATACTCTTCGGTGATGATGTGATGTAGGGACGGGTGACCGTGTTCGAGTCGGATTTAGTGGCTGTTGGACATCAGTTCTCCTTAAAACAAACTGAAACTGTCTAAGATGATCACCGACCCTACGTATAAAACAAAATGATCCTTAAAAGACTACTTCAACTATAAAATAACTATTAATATTGATAAATAATAACCTTCTAATGAGGTTTAAAGGACTTTCTGAAGGAGCAAATACGATTTCATTCTTTTGCCAATATGCGACCAGGCAGTATGATCCGACGAGGTAAAGCGATTGACACAAAACATTTACGACTTCTTCGGCTGTTGTATTATTATCAACCCCACAGACGTCTCTTGGCTTTCCATTAACAAATACTTGAAGCTCCATAACCAACCCGAGCGATTTGATTGGTGGAATTAAAAATTTTCAAAGACGTATTTATTTATAAAATTCGTCAAACAAAATACGAAATCTTAGCATGAAGTAACTTACCATTACCAGTTTTGTCGAAGGGTAATTATTTATTTTTAATTAGTTGCCGAGGCACTGCAATTCCGTATCAGTAAGGATTCTTGTCTGTTGTAAATCGTCATTGGCGAGGGGACGTCCGTGAGCTCTGAAAAGTTTAATAAACATCGCGTATGTAAAATTGGCTTCAGCCAACATGGAATCCTACCTGCTTTTCGCTGTTATCTTGGAGTACAGAATTAATATACGCAATTTACAAATATAAATGGTTTAATGTCAATTTTCTGGCTGTTTATTATATTAAAAAATAGTTCACTCTATTTCAAGAATAACAATGAATACATTGCTACATTATGTTATTTTTTATTAAAAAATCTATATATTTCAGCATTAATAAAACATAACGACAGTTTGACCGGGAAAATACGGAAATTAAATCAGATCTTAACACAATTCTATTTCCTCCATCATATTAAAAAGGGCTTCGTGTATTATACAAATAAAAACTAAGTGGTCAGTTAACTTTCGCGCTTCTAATATTCATCATCGAGCTTATCCCGCATAAATCACCAAGACTGTCGTGTCATAGGATATTATGTTTTAACGTAACAAACAAGAACAAGTAATCTCTGCAATGATCTGCTCTTCTCCGTAGGATACCGTAACCGACTCCTAGATTACCTAAGAAAATTGTACTGATTACAAATACAATCCAACAATACCACAATGCAGAACGACCCAAACCATTATACCAAAATAAAACATACGTTTTCGTATCGAAAGATCGATTTGCATTATGCTCCATTTACAATCGTAATGAAAATAAATTCGTTTGGATAAAATGGAATTAAAAGAAGCAGGCATTATGGTAAACGCGCGTGTACTAACAAAAGCAAAACTCTATCGATATAGGCTTAAACAAATAGACGTAATTTCAATGTGTCTTTTATCAGGCTGAGTGAAGAAGGAAACTACATTCTTATTTATAGAAGACATATTGGAAGCTGGGGAAAATAATTATCATTTCTTCCTGCATATCCCATCGTCGCCAATTCACCCATAGGTCTTAGAGAACGGATTGATCTGAAGACGAAAATATTTCTAACTGCGCGCTTTGTAACTAACTTCTGATCTTAAACTTGAGATCTAGGTAGGAAAATATAAATAAGATTGAACGCATAAAGAAACGGATACGAAGAGGGATAATGCTTATCATAGGTGGGTTCCACTAGTCTTAATCGGAGTTGATTATAGCGTCTTTACCGGATTCAACATCGCAAATCATGTTTTCACGGCGGTTTGCGATGATCCTAGCTGTCCATTAGCGACCCAGTCGATAATCAGGAGCATAAACTGGTTTGTTGAAAGTAAAACTGCACCTCCTGTCCGGATGAATTTCCTTGGACAATGCCGCTTCGCACACCGTCTTTCAATCCATTAACACTTCGACCAGGGATTTTCCTCCTAACGCAGGATGCGGAGTTGGTTTGTATCTGCTATGGACAGAAGATGTCTATTAACACCTGACGGTTAGAATTGATTAGCTGACAATAAGATCTCGACTACAGCGTTCACAGGCGGTCCAGTTGTGTGTGTGTTTGGATATAAATACGTAAACAGATGACAATTATTACCCCCAGATATCGACGACGAGACATGACTGACGTCTAACGAGGACATAGTTTGTATGTAAACCTAATATTCTTATCGATAGATTGAGGTGGCTCTCTGAACACCTCTGTACTGATCTAGCGAAACGAGTGACTTGACTTATTCCATCTGTCCCATCGATGTGGCTCCAGGGGTCATAAAGTTAAAACATGGCGATAGACAAATTCTTCGGTGCCATCCACATATGGACTGTAGAGGGACAACAGCTCATTTCCTCGACATATCACAAGAATTCGATGCCATTTCACTTCATATTGGGATACCACGGTGGCAGACAAATGGTTTCAACGCAGACGATGGGGTTCTTCGGTGTCGCGCAGGAATTCGATGATGTGATACTTCATACAATGATCACACCATATCTTGCAGTACCAGAGGCCTGGCACCTCTTCAAGAGATGGCAATGAAGCCACTCGGAACATTTTTTGACGAGCTTTAAGGTCGAGCAGCAGGATCAAAACTTTAACTGGCGAATTGAAGTTCCTCGGCATTTGCCTGGTCAGTCACGGTTCGAAGCAGATGGTCGTCCGTGGCATTGCTAGCTGTAATTGTGAAAAACAGGGGACTCGATATCAAGAGGTCTCCTCGTAAACTCGAATCTGGAGCAGGACCGTGAAACGCTGGTATTCATCTTGAGGGGACCTCCGTAGAGAAATCTGTATAGGTACATGGCAATCCATTCGGCCTTAGTGCTACTACAATTGGGGTAGCCTATTTCGAATTTTTAACAGACTGAAATACACCTATCTGTTCTAAACATTCCAGTTCGTCCTCGACAATTGGCATTAGTCTTTTCGGTCGGAACGCATATTTTGCCCCCGGGTTAAAAATAAATTGGTCCCGAATGCGGCTGCGAATCACTATCGTCTCATTTATTGGCATTTGTTGGCGGGTTACGCTTTGGATTTTACTATACATTGACGATAGTTTTCCTTTGAAGGCGACCTAGTATTTCTTCGCTCTCGACGGGTGCACTGCATCACCTGAAGCACTAGATACTTTAAAAAGAATAGTATCTAGCTTGAGGCTACCAAGAATTTTCCCAGCCTCATTCAAAAATATGATGTCTGCTCCAGTGTTAATCTGCAGCTCAAAAAATACCTCACTAATGCATAAGGTTCCATAGCGACGCTTACTTACTTTAATCTGGGTACGGTCGTTGACTGCTCTGGCAGAATCCCTCCCTGTGTCCATACGAATTGTCGTACTGGTACTGATATTTAAGAAAAGAACAATCTCCATGGGGAATGCAGTTTATAATTAGGATACGCCTATTGTGTCTAAGACTGCGACGTCGGGTTATTTTCAGTCGATCAGCCGATTTCGGATTTCTTGATTATAATTGATCGAGTTTCATTGCTTTTAACAGTGTTCGAATTGCCGATGAGGCTCCGAAAGTTGTTGCATTTATCCACCAGATTGTGTAATACAACATCTGGGTTCTTACCTAAGACAGACAACAATTTCAGGCTAAATTCCGCATAACACGAGGAATGACGACTCTGAATGAATACAAGGCACCTGGATTGGTCCTCCTTTAGCGACCCATATTAGAATATGTTCCACATTCAATGCCTGTGTACTTGTGAATATCTTTACCTTCGTAGGTGGCTAAATTTAGGCACATATAACATTTATTAAAATGAGAGGTATTGTCACCATATCCCTCGCACTTGTGGATCTCTTTGGCGAAAGTAGAAGGAGATAGGCCAGGTGGAGATCGTGTTCACTTTTGTTGAATCCCGGAACAGCATGGTTACCATTTTTTCGTCCGTCAACCCTGTCATTCGATCTTTATAGACGTCCCGGTTCCGTGCATAACACGGCACAGATGCTTTATCTACAGAGAGTTCATAATGGAACTCGCCAACGTTTTTAACGTAGTCTTCGGAATCCTTATTAGGTTCCGAAAAATTCATTTGTTTCACGATCCCACCTCAGTATTAGCAGTTTCGATTGTGTTCATCACTATGTCGGCAGAATTTGTTACAACGTAACAATCTAGAAATTCCAGTAGTAATCTCACAGAATAAACCAATCTGGAAAACTCATTAACATAGCTACTTAAAACAGAAGTCAATAACCCAAGGCAGAACGCAGGACACGTCACGGTAAACATGTTAAATATTAATATCTGCTCAAATCTCCCATTAAAATTATGTTCAATTTGAGGCGGTCGGGAAGAGTTAGACTCACTCAAGCATACTTAATCATATGCATATTATCTTAATTGCTATCTGATATTTAACTTACGTTTACATTTTCAAGAAGGTTAAATAAGTCTAGACATTCGGCTTATCTGTTTGTGTATCACGATTCGGCTTTTAAACATGTGGAGCCAATATTTAGCCTTGCCATCTTCAGCTTAATTCTTCCCATCTTGCGTCACTCTGTCAATGTCTGTGGCTTGTTGTCTCAAATAGGTCTCTGCCTTCTAATTTGATTCCTGATATTCTTTCATTGTGGAGCTGCGATTACCTGCTGTTTCAGCTGATAGAAAGCACATTATATAGAGGGGCTTCACAGTAGAAAAGTCAAATCTCCCTGCTTAAAGAAAAAGCAGTCATTTTACTAACTAACAAAAGTTCTTGGTTTGTCAATATTTTAGAACTTCCGACTGCTTGCTTAAATGATAACCATCTTCCTTTACAAATTAGAATTAATCGAAATACTGAGGTTAATATCTTGAATCAGTAAACCGAAAGTTGACCATTAAAATGTTTTCTTTAAATTTCATTTGCTTAAAAGTAAAATAATCTGTACTAATAAATTAACCTTCATTTGTTATCCAGAACCAATAGGAATAATTTTTAGATTGCCAAACGTAGGAAGACATTTTAAAATATCGACATTTATTTCATCTATTAACGTAGCTTATATAAATTATATTTCATCTTGTCTTTTTATATATGTTCCGCTCTTTCCCATGACATTCGCATCGTAGTCCTTGTATTCACGCAAGAAGTCTTTCGCAGAGCTGGGTCTCTTCGATTCATCCACCTTGATCTCTCCCGTCTTGTCACCATCAGCGTAGAAAGCATAAAAGTTTTTCTTATTTTCCTCTATAAAGTTAGTAAAAATAGTCACAATGAGCATTTAGAAATTAATTTGTTGAAAGTAAACTAAAATGTCAAATTTATTTAAAGCATGGCAAAAATGAAATTTATTTCATTGAATAGAAATAGCTGAAGGGCTTCGGTGGACCGTTATATTATTTATAAGACCTCCCATATTTTGAATGTTAGTGACTCAGGTACGTGCAAAATACTGCCATATTAAAGGAAAGCTAACTAAGGCATTACTTAAGAAGAAAATATGTCTAATACATTTATAATGATCTCTCTTCAAGCTATCAAGACCAGAGATATCCGAACAAGTTACCATAATGAGGGTTAATGGGCTTATTATTCATATTAGAAGACTCTAATTTAATCAAAAGTTTCACATACTTTTGAAAACTATTTATTCCATGGTAGCATTATAGAGATGGCATTGAAATTTATACAACGTGAGTGCACTAATCAATGGTAACTTTATCATTTTGCCATCTCAGTGATTTTATTGGAAAAAATAAGCAATGAACTTATGTTCTTCAAATTGCTACAACCACCTGAGAAGTCGTTAATGATATGAAAATAAGTTTATACTTCCTACCGACAAGTTCCTTGTAGGACTTTCCATCTCCTCCTATATCCGATGGAAGCACTGCCTTTAGACCGGGTTCAGCTTCAAGAGCGACCTTTATATCTGGACCACAGCGCAGCATCTGTAGTGGAAATAAAGTATATCAGGTATTTCATTAAAAGGCGAGATTCGATAAGATGATACCCACTCGATTTCTCATTTTATCCTTCATGTAGAATGTGAAAACGCTGAGCATAGCATCCATGAATTTACCCTCGTTGTAGAAGATCATTCTCTGAGCTCTTCCAGGCAATGCTTCCTACAAAAATGAGGCATGTACTTTATACCATGTAAAATATATGGGATATCGGTAATTAATCTTAATTAATTACTTTATTTTAATTTAAGTTTCTAAAATATTCTATAATATCCTAATTTTAAGCAATTGAGAATTATTAAATTTATAGCAACTTTTCAGATTGATACATAAAAGGAACTGAAAATTTAAACTTTCAAACAGATCAAATTCACGATTTTCAATGGAAAGTGATAGTGTTTATAATCAACCTGAACAAAGCGAATCATCGCGCGAATTGTATTGGGATCACTGATGACATTCTTTGAAGTTGATCCAGTTGCATCAAGAATTACAACAACGCCTCCAATCAGAGCCCTGGGATCTGAATTAACCATAAACAGTACTTTGTATGCAAAGGAGAAGGCTTCCGCAATGTTCATTTCTTCCTGATTTAAAACCCCTAAAAGTGATGCGTTAAATTTATCCTATTTCACATTTACTTGGTCGAACAGCTACCACCATTTTACCATCTTCCATATAGCCTAAAGGAACGTGCAATCTAAAATAAAATAGGTATATTACGATTTATCTTTGTTCAATGTGCTTCTAAATACCGTAACTTTTAAATATTTACACAAGTCCGAGAAGCTATGCGAATATTCCCATACCGAAAGTTTGATTTAAGCAGCTTATATAAACAGATGAATATTCAGGGTGAATGGAGAGTCACTCCAAATTGATTGATTACAAGTTTTGACATGTACACCACTCTTCGTACAGTTAATTTAAAGAACAACGCTGTAAGAAATTGTCGTGACCATTCTTTTAACTTTTTACCTTTAAGTGCTGCTTGTGCCGTCAGATTCCCAGGTCGGATCTGATGGGCTCGCGTGATTGAGCGTTAATGCAAATGTTTTCCAAATCTCCTGTTTCCTCCGCAATACGCGGGTAGGATGATGGTGAAATAGAAAGAACAGGGTTTTACAATAAATAGCTGAGTCAGACTTCCTTTGATATGGCGAATTTTTTGAGGTTTTTATTTCTGTTCTATTTATGAAATACTTGCCGAAAGTTAATAATTTCGTCATCAAATTCGTCAATCACTAAATTCATCCGAAATTTAACTGACATTAAACTCAACTCAATGACCTAATAAATGTCTAGTTTTACGCGAAAAATTACAGAATTCGTATTAGTTATAAATAAGAACATTCATCTAAGAAGTAAAGAGAAAAAGTAATGTAACGACAAAATCATGATTATTCAAGATTACTCGTGAGATTAATAATGCTCTAGCGATCATTCTATATCGTCATATTTAATTCACTTCTATTTTCTTTTTCAAAATAAATTCGTTGGCTTTAATCACACTGTGTTTATTAGCATCCACGATAGTACGATGCATTAACGTAAGTTAAACACTCACTTCAATTATCTATAATACGTATAAATCATATAAATTGAGTGAAGAGTGCTAGAAGAATTTTCTCTGTGATGGAAACAATAAGTGCTAGCCTCACACAAGAGCCAAGAATTGTCTCGGTATACACACACTCAACATGTGAATGTCAGTTATGTACTGGAACATTTGCGTAGCTCACGTAAGAATGAAATTAGTCAAAACTAATTATAAAAAATCGATTGACATTTTTTTATGATGGAGACTTAAACTATGAAAATTATCATTGAAAGGAATATGTGTTAAACTAGAAGAGCATTAATACTAGTAATCAAGCTGCCATAGCGAGTGCGTGTACATTTTACACAGCGGAAGGTTAAAATAAAATGTCACGAGATGTCTAGTAAATATGAACTACAATTACATCTTGGGCTCACCCTATATTGAGATAGTATTCAAGTCTCTTGGATTTCAGATCCACTGGAGTAGCCCAAATATAATCACCAATACACTTGGTGGTTGATAAGGTACAAAAGTTGTCCAATCTAGCCTGCGCCTTGGCGTGAGCGAATTTGCTTTGTCGAAGAAACATGAGTAGAAAGTCATCATCTAAATTCAAGCTTAAAGTTATTATTAAGATGATATTTTAATCATATAAAGTAAGTAAAATATGAAACTTGACTTTTCATTCATTCACTATTCCCATTACCAGCTCTCCCAAACTTACCTGTAGGACAAGTAAGATGAGGCATTGAGGACAGCCATCTTCGCATCGCCTCGCAATGGGCCGGATCATTTTTGAAATCTTCTCCCAGATTTGTCTTGGCTAATTTCCTATATTTCGATGAGAGTTTTTGTTCGGATGTTGAAGAGCATGCCATGATCTACTTACCGACACAACGAATAATAACGCAAATTCGTGACAGTTATATACTCGCAAAGATAATGTCACATCATTGATTGATCCCTATGATGCCACCCTAAAAAGAGATGACATCGTACCATAACTAATCGAAGTTAACATTTGAGATGCACCCTTTACACACTCTTTGACACGTCTAAATGGAATTAAAATGAATCCTAAATTGAATTTATTTATATATAAAAAAATACTCTTGAATTAAGTATTTTAGACTTAAGTTTTATACCTATCATACGATACAGATTTGTGTTAATGTGGTTTTCGTTGAAAAAGGACACCTAAGAATAGTTCCCATTCTTTCATGCACAAAAGTTAATTTTACCTCTCTCTTTATCATAAAAATTATGAAAGCTATGCACCCTTTGGTCCAAATCGTATCCTTGATACGGTCTTTTAACAAATAACCTCATTATTATTGCCACGCAGTTTTAATAAATAAATGGGACATTTTGGAGCTGCAGATGGAGATTTAATGTGCAACATTAAAATTGGTTGCGCATAAGTATTCAAAGCTAAACGGGGGTAAAATGGAAAAATATTAATTAAAATGAAATTCCTTTGAGCATGCCTACACGTATTGATAAATAAATATTTAGGAAAAATAAGAAGTTGTTTCAACAATTATTTTTCCTTCATATGTGATCGTCGGATTACTAAAAGAAAAGCACTGGCACATATTAAACGATCTGTTTGCTCCACTATTCTTTCCAAGACAACAATAATTGAAACGTAACACTCAAGCCATGGAAAATACTGGAGTAACTGCAAAGGATATGCCATGGCTAGACACAATTACCTCAATCAGATTTATTGCTTTGATCTGAGCTAATCTAATATTTTCGCCTTTTGAATCTGTATGTACTTCTAACACCTCAATTTGAAGCGTTTCTAATTACTCAATTTCTTTGAAATAAGACAAATATTCAGTATCATTTGAGAGGTGCCTTTTGTGTATTCCTCATAAATTAAGCAGAAGTAGATCGAATTAATTAAGCACTTAGCTCAGTGAGAGGATGGTGCTTCGGAGTCTTAATTATTTACGAACATTTGCAGTCTAGCATCAGCCAGTGCCAGTATGTATTTCAGTTTATTAATACATATAGCATGAAATAAACTAATCTGACAGGCGGTATGGAGAAATAGTTTTGGGAAAGGGTGGGAAGGTTTAATCCATGGGATTCGGGATAATTAACTAAATCGATTACCGGATTCGAAATGGTAGTTTCAAAATCCGTGCAACTCGATAATTTATATATACAGGATGCGTAAGGCATCTGAGAACACCTTACGCACTTTTAGAAAAACAGAAAATGAAACTGTTGGTGATTGAAACTTATAATTTCTTATAACAAAACAGGTAAACAATATTAACCAAGGTTTTATTCTACATATTCTCCTTCGGCTTCTATCACCAACTCAATTCGAGTCCGAAAGCAACTACAGGCATTGATTAGGTGGTCTTAATGCATTTCCTCCATTTCTCGGGCTATTGCCATCAGAGAGGAGGATTTGGTATTATGGAAATGCTTATTAACTTCCTTTTCAACTATGCCCCGTCCCACATGTAATAATGCTAAGGATTAAGGTCTGGTGAGCTAGGAGGCCATAAGTTTGGTGTGACATGATGATAAAATTCTCAGCCATCCAATCCTGAGTTTTGAGAGCTTTATGGATTAGAGCAGAATAGGGTCTTTCTCCATTAGCTACGCTCTCTGTGCAACAACAATGGTTTGGAGAGTCTCGACATGGGTATCTGTATCTGCATTGATTCTAGAGCTCCGCGAATAAAATGGAAGTTATGATGTGTCCTTCATTGCCCTTCACAACACTGAAAACCATCACTGTTGGTGGAAACTTCGTGTGCATTCATAACAGTTGGAACTTCAGTGAAATCCGCCCGCACACAGCCAGCCACCTATCATTTCTTCGATTGAATTTTTCGTTCTGTTCGAATTTTTTTCAGTGGGAGAAAAACCAAGGATTCTCCTATACTCTTGAGTGTTTTATTTTCTTTAAGAGTCGTTTTGCATGCATTAAACGATTCTTTTGAGTTGCTTCTGTCCACATAAACTGACTGGCGCTCTAAGAATGTATGGTTTGTACCTGAGGTCTTGATGAAGGACAGTCCTTATAGTTTGTTGTTCCTTTATACACCTGAAGGTCTTTGGCAAGATGTCGCACGTTAACTTTCCAGGATTTTCGTCGATCATGTCATGAATTCCTCCAACAAACTCGGGCGTTCTTAGCAGATAAACAGGGCGCTGACAATGCTGTTTCCTCTTGCACTCGAGGTCACTTCATCTTCTTTGTTTTCATCCACCTCTTTCTAACTTTGCAAATGAAAGATCTGAAGACTTTTAGAAATCGTGCGGCTTCTAAATTTCTGTCTCCCTTTTATAGGCACTATTACAATATGTCCTTTCACTTCATTAGTTATAGTAGTATTTACTATGGGATTTTCTGATATTAAAAATACATTAATTAATTGCGGGTTAGTTTAAATTACAAAAATATAGGTATCTGAGGATACCTTACGCACCCTGTATATGCAATGTTTCTTGCGACAATATTGAATATTTTTTCTTCAAAAATTAGTAAATTAGAACAATTTGAAAGTCTAAAATTAAATATCCCTTCGGCAAGTCTTAAATTAATTCCAAAACTTCAGACTATTATTATAAAATCAGACTTGTATTTTCTGCAGCATTCTAAATGTATGTCCCGTCAAGTCAAGGCTAATGGTTTTGATGCTTATTTGCATCGCTTAAACGGCATTACTAACAATACTGGTTAGACACTTTTCGATAATAACTATATAGTATATTGAACCAGTCTACTGGATTTTAAGAGGTTCTATTTGTAACGGAGAGGGGTCATAAGATAGGCCCTAGAAATAAGTTATCAGTTTTAAATATACAAATCACCATGAATCCTACTCTCTACTTATTTTTCCCAAAGATCACTAAGCCCAATTTCTAACCCAAATATTGGTATTATAAAATGATGGAAGACTAGAACAATATGTAATTTACTTCCACGCCAATATAATTATGACATTTTATGCAAGCGGTAAGAAACAAGAAAAAGGAAAGCAAAGAGGAGGGGTAACGGGGAAAGACAATAAAGCACACAGAAAAATTACACATACAAAGGAGCATGGACTGGGATTTGATTAGAAAAATGTATGGAGAAGTATGGCTGATTGTCATTGTGATAGTAGTTGTTAATTTAAACTATATTTTATTGATTTTTCTTGAATGTGTAGAACGCAACATGCAGAAGCTACAAGGTGAGGGCTTAGGTTACGTAGAAGTTAAGAAGTTCATGGATTTTGTTAAGTTTGAATCAAAATTAATGGGGCAAGAGTAGAAGTAATTATTTCAAAAGTTTATGAAGTGAAGTTCAAAAGTGATTGAGAAAGAGAGGGCTGATTGCACACCAGTCATTTCTGAAAGAAGAAAACCAAATATATAGCAAAATATTATGGATATTAACATGAATTTGGGAAATAATGATAATAACATTGTTTGAAGGCAAGGTTATTTTTAACACTACAGTATCATTAGGAAATTTTTCCTTAAGGCATAAAATAAATAAATAAATGAAATCACTTTTTTCCTTTCTTTTTGAATTTAATAAAATCTAAATTTAAAGAGTTACACTAATCTACTATTACATTTTAATCATATTTGAAATACATCACCGTCGGAAATACTTAATAATCATAATTCACTTGTGTGTCTATTATCGGCACTATAGGTCTATTTTAAACTTCAAACCCCTTGTTACGTCTCTTATTCGAAGCTCGATAAAGCACAAATAAAACAAGGGGGAAGAATTAGCAAATCACCGTCAATATCACAAGATAATTAAAAAGTAATTCATTAAAAAAATGTACAGATAACTAAATTTTAAAGAACGTCAAGAGTTTTCAGCAAACCATGAAGCACAAAAACCAGCTCATGTGTAAAATGGTGTTGGGCTGCTGAAGAATGACATGATTCGATCTGTATTATGTAAACCTCAAGGCCAAAAATTCTACATTTGTAACAATCTGCAACACCGATAGCCCAGCCAGAAAAAGGAAAAACGCAAATTACTGTTGTTATTATGAAGACTTATTACAATCCCGTAATCATCAAAGTATACAGCTTGCATAATTCAAATTAGTTAAAAGGGAGGTTAATTCCAGTTAATAAAAGGGAAAGAAAATATAAGTTAAAATATAAATTTCGTCAAGGAAAAGTATACAATTATTTTCTTATAATTTTTTTGTTAACAATGAAGTATAATTCGATTTGCAAATAAAACCTCATGTTACGGGTGAATAATAATAAAAATAAAAAATTTGACTTTTATAATCAATAGGTTATAACAAAATTTTCATCAGAAATAAATTGATTCACATGATAGAACTATAAAATTTACAAAACTACATCACTCAGTTCCATATATGTCTTGAAAACTTATTGACAGCAAAACTAATTCAAGAAATACATTATTCCAGCGTGACAGAGCGGAAATAAATCATAGCCACATGAAAAATCATCTTGGTTGATGCTGACGCCTATTTTTCCACAGTGAGTCATTGTTAAAGAACTTAACAAAAATATTTCAAAGCCCTTGGATATTTTAACAATAGAAGAACTGACTACCACTTGTAATTCAATGGAAAAGAGACTTATCAGTGAAATGAGGTAGAAAGTGGGGACTACCTCTCAAATGGTCTCTAGGACGTCGATGTGAGTCCCATTGCAATGAGCATCAGGCAACTAAACAATAGGAAATGCTAGTTAGAGCCATAATAACATCGCAATGGAACTACAATTATACTACTAACTAACAACTTAATTAAATTCAACAAAAAATAATAAAGGCTGCTTATCAGGGAACATAGCCTTACCTTGCTTTCATATAGGGCCTTTGTGGCCTCTAGCTCTTCCTGTGCATGCTGAAACTTTGAGTAGACCTCGCTCAGTTCTCTCTTCTGAGCTTCAAGACAGGATTTGAGAAATTTTGGATCAATCTAAAAAAGAAAAAAATAAGTGATCGTGAGGATAAGATCCGAATGTCAGGGTGAAGCAATCTGAAATGATCATTTACATCAGATGATGATTTCGCTAATTCAACCTCCATATCAATACATCGCTGTCTCAACTGAGTCTCAACCTCCTCACGCTGAGCTAATTGAGCACATATCCATCGCTCTAATCGATTGATTAGACGCTGTTGAGCAGCGAGGTTTGAGGAGCCGCTGGTGGATTCAGTGGTTGCAGCACGAAGGGCTAAAAGGAGATTTCCACAGGTGATCGACTTGGATGAATGTGATAATAAGGCAGGGGTTGTTGGAGCCACTTCGGCTAACAGGGTTTCTGCCTCGGCCAGTTGTTCTGCAGTGCGAATAAAACGTTTCTGGAGACTGTGAAGAACTTCACGGGTCTCGACGCAGGTCTTGGAAATGCAGAGCTGAAGTTAAGTAGAAAGGTATGAGAATACAAGATTAGTTAGCGAACCTACCTCTGATAAATTTTCAACATTAGCAGCATCTGCTAACGAAATACATTTTCCTTAAATCAAATTCTTTCACTATTTGAGATGTGAATAGCGAATTTTTCTGTTTTTCAGGTGATCGTATTGAAGATACAATTTAAAATTAAAAGTTCAAGAATAGCTTTAGTAAGGTTCAATTATTGAATGAAATAATCAACCATAAAAATCAAATTTAACATTAAAGTTCACAAGCTTAAACTTTGTATAAAGTTTTCATCGACATTTTTAAGTGTTAATTTCAATAAAATTTTCAGTTCTTCCTGGGATTTCCAACTATCCCTCGTGTTTAAGGTTTGAAATTCATTATTCTAATATACAATATTGACAAATTGAACCTTCCAAAGTCTTAATCCTTTGATGGTGATTGAATACAGAAATGTCTGCATTTGATTTCCATTTGAGATTTGTGAGAAAATCTTTAACACGACCTATAGAAAATTGCAAACGCGACAAAAGTATGGAAGAGAGAGCGTGAGTTTGCCGTTAGTTTATTTTAAAAAACCACGAACTTCCATAAATCATTACCACTCTGCTAAGGTTGACTTATTTAAACGAGACATTACCTTGTTGACTTCACTGTCTTCATTATTTGACTGTCTATGAGCAGAGCTGGAGAGAAGAGCAGTGTCTGTTTCGTAACCACGAGAGTCAGTCTGTCGTTGACGTCTTCTTACTGCATTTGCCTCCTGAGTAGTGGACTCAGAGAACTCACGAAGCATATCCTCGTATAATGCCTGTTCAAAATGGGGATAAATCAGAAAAAAAGAGTGACTGCCTTTATTAGTATTTGTCATTTGAAGTCAAATAGTCGATATCTATTTACCGCTTTCTAGCTTTCATTTATTGAAGGATCTTGACAGTAATTAACTGCTAATATTATTCTCCCGGAAACAAGCTTTTGTAAATAATTATTTTAAGTGCTCCAGACATAATCAGTGCTGAATTTGGGTATTTTAAATTACAATAGAGTGAGATCTTATTTCATTTTCTGTTAGGGAAGAAACTTTCTATTCAGAATATCGCATTCGAGAAAACAATACCAATACGAACGTGGTTTTTTCTTTGCTTATCATAGCCAAATTTTCATAAACTAATGGGAGTCACTTATAAATTGGGCTTTAGACTAGACATTTTAGGGCTTTAAGTAATCATGCAGTGTTTGATGTAGTTCTTCTATTTCCGATCAAATCAAGTCTATTTTACTGTCTAGGCACCACCTTCTGAGATTAAAAAGCACATATCGCTGTATGTGAACTAAATCATGTGGTCGACGTTCATCCATTTTTAAGCAAATTTCCTTGGCAGAAGTCAATCGCATATATATATATATATAGCTATTTATCAGTGAACTTTTTTTATTTTAGCCAGACATTGAGTCGGCATGGATATCAAGATGCTATTTAAAAAAATATCTCATTTGCACAGCGTTTCAAAATGTGTATCGCATTCCTTTGCATACCAGTATGTCCCTAGAAGAATTGCATAGTCGAGAATATCTGATTGTGTATATCAAGAATCAAGATTCTTGACAAGTGCTTGAAAATATGTAAATAGTTAAAAGCTCTTGAGCTTGCAGAGGAACGGCCGTTTGGTCTTATGCGATTATCTATTTATACATTTATTTCCAATGATCGAAAAGAAAATCAGACATATCACTTTCAAGCTGGACTGAGACAACAATAGCATCCTAAAAATGAATTGAAGTGCAAGTAGTCTCAAACCAGTGACAAATAATTTACCTTAATAATGCCAAATGTTTTTTGTGTGGGTTGTGCTTGTGATTTGTGATGAATTAACAGTTAGACTTTCCGTGTTAGTGCACACATCAGCCCCACTTTTAAACGAAAAGAAATAAAACGAACCTCTATCATTTCCTTGAATTAAAAATAAAAGCAAAAGGTTAGGGTATTATTTAGGGATCTACTGAACTCATGTTCCATGTATAGTTTCGTTGCGTCAATTTAGGAATTTACCTGTAGTCTGACGCTGGCCCGTTGAGCGCATGATTCTGATGCCTGAAGGCTGGCCATTCTGTCATGGAGAGTTCTTTGTTCTGCTTCAAGTTGGGCAATACGAGCAGCCTGTTCCTGTAAACGCGCTCGGTCTAATTGGCTAGCCTCGGTAAGAGCTGCATTCGCTGCCTCCAGTTTGATCACCTGTTACAAATATAATTACATGAGTGCACTACTATTTATTTTATAAGTAGGGGCTAATAAAATTTATTTTGTAGGATACAAGTAGCATAAAAAGAATCGTGCTGTTTTCAAAAACTGGTCTCGTAGAAGTTTAAGCAATGACATTTGAGATTATTTTTAAGTTAATTTGTTTTTAAAAGTAAGAAAATAGCTGCTTATAGAATTGGTTAAATATTTTTCTTCATATTCTAATTAGATAGGTCACAGGTGGTCTTTTCCTACAAGTAAAGGAGCATGAAATTCAGACAGGTGACTTTCTAAATAGACCTTATTTTTTTAAAAGCGATGTTGAATCCTTCGAGTTTCATTCGTTACAGATTAATCTTTTCAAAGACTTCTTTTTAATCCCAGATAAATTACTACATGCCTTTTTCTTTGCTTTTACTGAAACCCGATAATTTGTAAAAATTTCCAGTAAAAGACAACCAAATTGATCATTGTAAATGTAATAGGACAAAGTCGTCCTATTGGTACATGGTAAAGCGATTTGTCAAAGGTAGCTTCCTCCATAATTCTAAGACGGAAGTTAATTTACTATTGTCGGAATATTTAGTTTTGTTCTTTTTATTAATTTGCAGCTTATTGAGCTACGCTAAATTAGAAGCATTATCTATATCAGACTTGCTAGATTAAGATCATGTAAACTTTATAATATGTAGAATTATTAAGCCTTCTCGACACTGAAAGGGCATAAACGGATAAGTGATGCGACTGATCACCATTATTTGAAGACAAGTCAATAAGCATTGGAAATCGTGTAAAGGAGTGTGCTCAGTAATCCGGGTGACCAATCACAAAATTTGAATTTTGGAACGTGATTGGGATCTTTATCACTAGATAAAGATTGTACACCCAGAATCCAAAAGTCTAATGATGATGTTATCTTGACTTGACTCTCAACAATGTTTGGTCTCCCTTTTATCATTTATTGAACTTACTACAAACTGATTTTAGCTCCTTTTCTGAAATGAGATATTATAGTAATCTCGTCCTTTTGTTATATAATTATATAGCAAATGTTATTCTCAAAAGTGCTATTTCCAAGAAAAAAATATTTTATTCGAACTTTTCTCTAGATGATTTTGTATTCATTTTTCAAGTCCGAAAAGTACCTTTGTCTGTGCATCGAGATCATCTTTCATACCCGGTGGTGAGGTACCAGTGTAGTCCAAAGATGACACTGGTCTGGCTCTTGAACTAGTCTTCGATCCAGTGTCCATCGTAGCAAGAAGTCGACGTCTGAGCGCGGCTTCATTGCGCCGTGAGGCAGTGAGAGCTGCTTCGTTAGCTCGATTAGCGGCTTGAGCATGAGAAAGATCTGAGGAGAGTTCCGCCACTCGGCTTTCAAGATCAGCTCGACGTTTTTCGCACACTGCTAACTGACCACAAAGACCTTCAACTTCTGAAGTGGTCTGCAGCTGACTGAATTGCGCGGAGTAGTATTCGGGTGAAGAGGTGTCTTGCACGAGGTCATCTGTAGGTAAATTAGCGTGGTAGTATACTACTTGAATTATTAATGGGTGGTAATCAAATTCCAGAACCTTACCTTTGATGCTCGTACGGGAACCGATAGAAAGGAGGGAATTTCTGAGTCTAGAGTTATAAATAAAATATTACTTTGTTATATTCTCGAAAATTGACATCGTGGAGGATATGGGGGAGTTTTGAATCAGTAAAACCCAAATATAAATATCATTTAAGACATGTTTAGTTAATTTTCAGAGGTTACTGATCCTAAAATTAAAACGTTTTGATTGCCTATTCTTGTACACTATTCCGACTAGCTATTGTGTGTAACACTGTTTGACAAACTTAAGAAATTATCAGATTGATATGGTGATTAAGGTAATCAGTATTTATTAAATTTTGGCATATATATACAAACTTAATAAATATATATAAGCATAGTCTCATTGTACCGGTCAATTTGATTTGACGCAGATCAGCACACTCGTTGGTCACGTGATCCCTTACTAACATGTGCGGTATTTCATAGCCAAATACTAGACTAATTAGAGAAAGATAAAACTAAGATAGTCAGTCAGCAACTGTTTGATAAAAATGAACAATTTTTACCTAAGAAAAATTAAATTAATAATTTATTGTTAATTTTTCACAAAATATGCCCATTTGTTAAAATGTGCCTGATTGCAAGGTTGTTACCTTGCTCAATTTTGGAGTAAAGCCCAGCTTCAATGCATTTATGTGCTATTATAGTATCCTGAGATTTGTGGCTATTTTGAAAACTAATAAGGTTATAACATTAACTCATCAGGAGTGAATACAAATTTAAGATTATTTGTCATTAATAGGTGGTTCATTCTAAAAAACTGTCATCACCGACTCTCATTTTTCGTTTATTATTTGAAGAATAAGATACAAAAAGGAAGAAATTTGAAATTATTAGTTCATCATCAATTTAAACCTGGTTTTTAATGCACACAAAATTGTAAGATTCGGGTGAAAATCTGCGTTTTTAGTTTAATCATATTCAGATGCTTGTGTCTCTCTTCTTCAAATAATTTTTTGAAGATAGATTCGTTCAGTCATATCTGCACTACCGTTTCAGTACAATTGTGTTAAGACTCTAGCTAGTATTGTCACTAATGAAAAATACTTCGTGTTGGATGTGCTTCCTGTCAAACTAGATCACTAGTGCTGCTAATGGCAAGACTTCAATACTATCAGCCTAAACAGAAGTTCCTTAATGGATTTTTCGATTCTTCCATCCTTCCAAAAATAAACTGCTGCTCGAATGATCTTGACAGGCTAAACAATATTTGACAGCGTCCTTGTGTAGTATCAAACTGAATGGTTTAACGTGTGCTTCAATTTTACGGTCATGTTGATTGGAAAAAATCGGTGGTGAATACTCTTTTTAATTCAAAAAGTTTCTTTTGTAAAATATAATTAAAACCAAAATAAAAAAGAAATAGCTTCACTTTTTGCCGGAGGTATTTGATTTTCGTACAAAAATGTTTCACTGGTATTGAATTTAAGTTTATTCTATTTGAATTTTTGTAGTTACTTTCCGTATTCTCTTATTTAGAACAGTTTACTTCTTTTAGACTACAGATCTCAGTCGCGTAATACATTAACACCAGACATAATCACTCCATATTATTTATGCGTAGACAGTATCAAAGGGTTATCTTAATACCAAGTCTGAAATAAAAGCAGCTCTGATTTAGGTATTAGTGTTTCTTATTAGCTCAAAGCCTATGCTGGGATAAAATTATTTTTTGATCTGTAATTCCATTTCGCAAGATAGAAGTATCTTTCCTTTCACTAAAATGAAGAGGAATTGCATATTACAAACCAGAATAAATGTACTTGATAACTAATTTGGAAGGTTTGGTTACTTATTTGTTGTTTTATATAACTTTCTTATGGGAATTGAACGAATAAAAGTGGCTGATATGAAATTTATGAAATTGAATTTTAGTAGTAGTCAGATATTGTTTTTGACTTACCTCTGTCAGGAAATTCACTAACTTCTGTACATTTACCCCATACACCATATATACAGAGTAAAAATTAATCTTTGCCATACCTTCTGAGATTTCGAACTGATTCTAGAAGGCTTTCTGCATTGATAATCTCGATACCGTCCAGTTCGGCCGTCAATTGTTGTATTACAGTGGCATTCAGCTGAAGACCTTGGGAGACCAATTCTTCTGTTCTGCTATCTCCATTTACTTGGCCTGAAGTCTGCAAAAATAAAAATATTGTATCTATTAAAAATTATTCAAACCTGTATTTGTATTTATTAAGTTTATAAAAAACGTGTCAAGCCATTTTTCATAGTTACAATTTTTTCTTCACTTGACAGATTAAGCCGCCTGTTTTCTGAGTTCGGAAATTTAAATTTATTTATTTTCTTAAAACATTGAAAATGTTCTTCAAATTTTGTTCAGCTAAAATTTATATTCCTTTTAGAATTTGTTGAGTGATGTCCCAGGGGAAATTTGCTTAGCAGTGAACCTGACGTTGATATACGAAAAGAATCTTTGGGGAAAAGGAGTAAGAACGCTTTGATAAAGGTAAATGTTGTCGAATTTACCACTGAAAATGTAATTACAATTAATTAATTACGATTATAAGCACCCAGAAATTATCTCTATCAAAATAAGGTTTCACAATACTATGAATGTATATAATAAGTTGAATTAATGAAAAGCTTGATTTGTGACTATACAAAGGTTTTTTTTCAAAATGCAAATTGTTGGATTCATTTCTGACCTATAAGTGTTTAAGCAATCTGTCTATCAATTTTGACACACTTTTCTACAGCCTTTAATTAGTTCATTTTTTTCAATCTTTAAGGGGTTTGTCGATTTTTCTACTTAGGCACCTTTTTCGGCTTACATCTTGTATCCGCATCATCTTGTGCCATTGAAGTTTGTAAAGCTTGAAATTTAGGCTGAAATATGGATAAGAGGTGCAAAATAATAATTAAGACGAGAAATAAATATTTAGCCAAGTATGCAACTTCTTTTCCACTTTACCTCATTTATTTAAAAATAATCTATGCCACTTATGTAATTAGATGACTAGTACATCGAAAAGATAAATATTTACCCATGTAATGACAATATCATCACTATAATCTTCATTAAGCCAAAAGAAATACTACTTATATAAGAATAAGTAATATCTAACCTGATTGGACTTGAGTTGAGTATTAAGAGCATCGTTAGCAGCTTCCGCTTTTGCTAAACGTTCCTCTAGGACTGCAATCTGTTCCACTTTCGCTGTCAATTCA
Source organism: Hymenolepis diminuta (assembly GCA_900708905.1). Lineage (NCBI taxonomy): Eukaryota > Metazoa > Platyhelminthes > Cestoda > Cyclophyllidea > Hymenolepididae > Hymenolepis > Hymenolepis diminuta. The sequence continues at coordinate 4,202,622 of CAADRB010000010.1, forward strand.
ACCTAAAATAAAATAAGGGAAATAGTAATCAGTATACATATTCTGCCCTTTATTCAAAAGGTACCCTTTGGGTTTCGTCTATAAGAGTGCGGGGCATTTCAAAGTAATTTCTTTTTACCTAGCTCTTGGTAAATAATTAGTGAACACAATGAGATCAAGAGTTCACCTACCTAGAAATTGCATTCCTAGACGTTTACATACTTTTCGTCATGAAAGTGGAGAAAATACTTCAGATTTTGTCATTTGAAGTCAGAGCAAATTTGATAAGGTAAACTTAACGGTCCAAAGGAGTTTGGATTCAGTTGTTTTTCATCGCATTTGAATTTTAAGAAAATGTCGGTAGGAAAAATACTTCAATACAAATGTACTAGAATGTGAAAGTTATGCATCTTGCCGTGCTGTACAACGCGTCTTCTAACTATTTTTCATAGATTTGGTTCGATTTGAAACGTAACAGATATGTTTAAAGACATAGTAAAGCAATATCATAAAGCAGAATACTTTTGTAAGATATAAATAAGCTGAGATGTGCATAAAAACTTGTTTTATTATCCACGACATTTTGCCTTTTCATGCTCTCGGCAATAAAATTTTACACATATTTCTCAATAGATTACAATAATGATAATTTAAGGTAAAATCTGTCTTTAAATATTTTATAGATAAGCACTGCATCTGCGGTATACATCCCATTTTTAGCGATGAATATGAAATTGTGCCCTATCATAACATTTTAAACGGTTTTGATATTTGTTCAAATTCCTCTCTTGCGTTTTGGAAAGGGACTAATATGAAGCAATATTTTGATAATTTATGCATTATCTTCACGTCTTCATATCTCAGTTATATCTATAAATCGGATAATCTACAAAGGGTGTTTTAACTTCCCCTGATAAAAGGATCTTAATTTGTCCATCAGTGTGCATCCAGTGAGTGGAACTGTCAAAGGCAATGATTAAGTCTGGCTAAAAAGGGGGGTTCTAAAATGCTAATCTTATATCCAAAATGAGTTTTTTTGAAAACGTCTTCCTAGGTGGTCTTTAGAAGTATGATCTCAAAAGGTCAAAATTGAGTTTGTGTGCAATTATTCTTGAAATCTAAAACTGCCTCTGTTAAGTAGCTTCACTAATTCTTCAAAAATTTTAGAATTTTTTTCTATGAAGTCAGCAGAAATTACATAATGATTGCTCGGAATTGGCAAAGAATTTCAAGTCTGTGATCTAAAATTATCTTTTGGGAATAAGTATTAGCTGAGAAGTGCTAGGATATGCGAAAATAGATATTGAATCTTCCACAAATTGAGCAAAAATAGGTGGTGGATTCAATTTTACTGGCACTTTAAAATAAAATTGTCATTAGGTATTTTCAATATAATTCACAATATTTCCCTGAAGAGAGCAGTTGACTCTTTAACTCGTAATGCTGCCTCGCATACTTGAGTGAATGTTCCCCTTGTATAATTCGTTGTCCATGCATTTTAAGTCAGATGTCTGAGATTCGATATCCTTCTGCGTAGATTCAGTGAACAGTCGTACCGATTAACAGGATAATGTTTGCTAAAGAGTAACTCTTCAAAAAGGCTTCCAAAGGTCAATTTTCTGAATTAAACACTTTACTTGGTAAAGGGTTAAAATTTTAGCTTTGGCAGTTATAATCTGTTCTACTGAAATAAAGTCAATTCAAAAAATTGCTCTGAATGTCAGCAGAGTCAAGAGGGCACTACTATACCTTGCCTTAATTCACAATCATCGAATAAAATGGATAATTTATACACTCCTCTATCTTTTAGGCAGAAAATAAGAAACTGTAAATGACCTGGAACGTTGAGCGCTCTATCACATGCAATTCTGACAGTTGGGTATAGAAATAAAAAGCGTGAATATGGATAAGGGAAAACCATGTTATTGTCGTACTGTAGATAAATAAATGGTCTCACCAAAGACAAGATAGAACTGCAGCAATATGTATTTAGTTTGCTTTTCCTTGTTACAATAGAGAAAGAAGGAAAAATGCACTACAATACTTACTTTAATATAGCATATAATGGTATAATGTAGTATATAGCATACGACAGTATTAGTCTGAGTAATATATAAAATGCGGGCATGCCACTTTAAATTCAAAGGGAATTTATATTCAATACTCCCTCCTTCAACTCTGTGTACCTCCAGATTTACCCTCAGGAAGCAAACTATATATGAATTTCAAAAGAAGTACTAATGTTTTTTGATAAAACGCACAATAACATGCATTTTAAGTATAGCTAAGATTGGTAATCCTATAAACGGTAGAGGAAGCGTGCAGTTCATTTTACCTGCAGAGACTGAGCTCTGGTATGTTTGTCACTCTCAGTGAGGGAGTTTTCATCCTCAGCTTCAGCACGATTGATCTGATCACGAAGTTCAGCGTTATCTCGCCGAAGTTCGCGAACAAGGTTCTCAAGATGCCGGTGTTTGGCGCTCAGAGCTTGGCATTCTGCTTGCTGGTGAGCCAATTCAGAGAGCACTGATGCGGTCTCAGCTTGTGCGGCCGCAATGGCCACATGTCCATTATCAAGGTCATCCTAGAATGGGTAGGAATGGAAACAATCTTTAATTAAATATTATTGTTGAATACTTATAACTATATAATATTAAAATTATTGAATTAAAACAATGTGCTTATATTCGTTAAGCAAAAGTTAGTTTTTTGCCTAAACTTCAAAACTATTCAAAATATATCCTCTTTTGTAGTTAAGTTATTTTTCACGGTTTACTCTAAACGGCATTCATGATTTATTTTAACAAAAGGTGCCTTGTATTTCACTATCTTTGTGTTACACATTTTAATAATTATTTTCATTCAAAATGTGTGAACAATTTTTTATAAAAGTTTGAAATGCTAAAGGCAAAAAACGGAGACATATACACCCGTGTATACAAGAACTTTAAATGCCACTATTCCATCCTTTTTTGTCAAATATGATTTGTTTTTCAAGATTCCGGATTTGTGTTAGATATTTGTGTAAACGACAAAAAGTTCCACACTTATTTAACCCGGAATATTGAAGGATGCAGAGTTTGTTCATCTTTGTTTCATATCCGGAATTAAATCTCCATCCGGTTCTGGGAAAAGAGACAATCCGATATTCCTGAAATACTGCTTCCCGCCATAAATACAGACAATAGTTTTAAGGATACAATTTTCATGAATTTTATATTTTATTGGACACTGAGAGCATGAAGATTTCGTTCCTTGATTTAGCATTAAATAGCATTTAGGTCCAGTGGCCAGTCAATTGCATTATCTTTATATTTTCATTTTTAAACGAACCCAAAATTTTAGAGTGACCTCAAAAAAACTTCAGGGTGCAGATTAAATGAAATATGTAAATTTTTTTTCATTATTATAGATTATTTGAAATTTATTATCCATTAAATTTCAATGTAAGCTGCAACTGGATTTTAGGAGGAAAAGAAGAATTACAAATTTAAATTCAATTACAAAATTAAGCATAATTACGTTGATATTATGGTAAAAATTATTGATCCACATTCGGTGTTCTTGGTTTATTAACTAAAATTTTTAAGTTATTTAACATCTGTTCTTCATACCCGTAGGTTTCCACAATTAAAATTGTATTTTTTTATAATCTCCCCGATACGCACTATTTACTCAATAATATGCTTTCTATAGGCATTTGCGTATTTATTAAATTATTTTGTATACTTACTTCGTCATGTATAATTTAATACAGATTTGTTCGATTTGTGGTAGATGAGTCATCTAAATCAATAATTCAGGTGACTCATTAGAAGTTTTTGCTGCGTATTTTGTCCCTTTCTTGCTAGCTTTATGCCCATGCTGACTAGGCAACTACTAAGTAAAGTACCCACCCTACATGACACTGAATAAAATGACTAATTTGGCTTAAGGGACAGAAATAAAGCAAGACGTATGACGGTAAGACTATAAAGGGAAACCTTAGAGAATGATACCACATTAGGTATCGAGAAATCTCTTCTACAGACCAAACAGGTATGCAAGTATACCTTGTGACCGAGTTCTGCTATTGTGAAACATCATTTCTGGTCTCATCTACCCGCTCTCAAATGAATTGATGCGACATGACCAACCACCAAATTAATTCAACTGGTCGACAAGACCAGAATATTAAAAATCGATTAGGAATCTCGGGGTTAAATGATGAAATACGAACTCGAATCATTACTCAGTGAACCTTACTTCTTTTAAAAAAGTAATAAATTCAGTGCATTTAGAATTCAAATTATAGGAGTTATCATCTACTACACACGATCACCTTCCCTTTTCATTCCTTAATGGAGTATTTTGCTGCTCACTGTGTTTAATTGCTTCCCCATAATTAAAAGTTATAAGCGTTTTTTTGCAATATCAAGAGGAATAATAACGGTTAACACATGGTTGAGGAAAGAATCCTTCATTAAAAAACTTTCCATAAATGACCGGTACATATCTTTCTTAAATTTATGGAGTTTGTATAGGCTGATTTCTCTTTACTTCGCAAAGATTGATATACTTCGCATGCGGCTTGTACGACTAAAAGTGCGCTTTTATTATTTTCATGCAAACTTCATAATTTATAAATGAAAATAAAGATAAATACACCTGAATTTTAAGAGGAAAGAAAATTTTATCTATGGAAATATTATTATTTGCGAAATTATCTTTACTATTCCACTTTCTGTCGAGATGGCGCCTCATTTCCGCTTTATTTTATGAATACAACCACCGCCTCTCATTATTAATGATAAATAATAGAAAGTTTTATTTAGTTTTGACAATTTTACCGTTGAGAATAAAGTAATTGTAAAAACAGATTAAAACCACTTTTGTTTTACTTTTGGTGAGTCATCGCTGTCACAGTTGGGTGAAAAAATTAAGGGAAAATTGGCATTCTGCTGAGAGGTTAATAGCATTCACATATCTCGTGGTAGAAATACAAATATTATCAGAAACTGATTCAAAGTGAATATCTTAGAAGCATAAAATCTGAAATAAACGGAGCAGATCAGGTTTTAGTCATAATTGCTAAAACAGATTAATAATGTTCTCCCTCATGGAGGTCTCATGAGGTCTTCCCTATTCTCCGTGTTGCTTACTGAACTTAAAGATTAGGAAATTTTAAAAATTACTACACTTCTTATTAGATATTTTCAGTGATTAAAACAGTTAAAGCTGAAGTATTTAAATTGGAAAACAGAAATACTTAAAATTTAGACTTTGCGTTTGATTCATATTTAGTTTTCTTCATGAATACAATTGGAGATACTAGAATACAACTTTGACATTCATTTAAAACGAAATGAAATTTCCTTTTGCATAATAATAACATCCCAGATCTGGGAATTTAAAGTGCTGAAAAGCTTAGACATAGATAAAATTATGAGAAGAGAATAGAGAGTCATAGCTTATAATTAAAAAGTTTTAAATTTTAAATATTTTAAACGATTACTTTGTTTTAACTTTAAATGTCTAAAACTAAATTTGAATCTATCCGATATGTAAACATGTAAAAATAAAATAATACTTCATGTTTTTTGGTTTTACTATTAATCAAAAATATTTTTATTTTAAAAGACTGGTTTTGACAAAATATATCATTATCTTTTACCGTAACTGTGCAATTCAAAACTTAGTGGAGCTGAACATGTTTTAACATAATATAATCATATTGTTCCGGATTCAGGAAATGGCGTATCGCTGTGCAAAATCAGACCGATTTTACCCTCGGCGTATCAGTTATATCAAATGACCGAAGTTTTTATCCCATTTCAGGGTAAAAATATAGTGGCCAAAATATCGCCATTGTAATATTCTATTTGAATTTAACATATGTAATAGTGAGAAATATGAATCAAACATACTGCGTTCCCGATATCACCAATAACATTGAAAAACACTTCACTGCCTTGCTTTATCTGTATCAATAGTAGATAACGTATCACTAGAACTGCTGTGTTATCAGTGCATTTATCTCATCGTCAGTCCCTAAAAAGCCTCTCATTTGTTCATAATTAGAGTTAAAATAAAAATGTTATCTAAAAGTTATAGAACATCTTTGAGAAATGTATTTTTTAATATGGAATATGTATAGGAAAATCGTGCTCACGAGAAGCTCTGATGAAAAATATTACGTAATCTATCTGCCTATCGCTGATGTGCATCAGCGGATATCCAACTCATAACCACTACATTTACTATTTCAGCACCAATACCATTTACATTTAACCGTTACTTTATAGTGAAATAAGTATCTTTTGATCCCCATCTCTTTATCATTTGCTGAATTTACCTTTATTCGATATCAGTCGCTTTCTGTAATTAAAAATGATCAATTTTTGCACTGGCATGGATGGTAATAAAGTAATTGCGAACTATTCAAATGTTTCTGGTTTTGTGACTCTTCGGCCAGTAAGGCTCCACTGCGAAATAATTATTGAAAAACACACTCCTTCAAACTATTTCTTAAAAAAACTTTCGAATAAAGTAAGAAAAAAGGGCGTCGGATTCGCTTATGTTCAAAAATATTCCTATCACTTAGCATCGTACTTGTTTGATCAACGAAAAAGCTGGCAAATATCCTGTCATTTGACATTTTGAATTTGCTCCTGGTGATAAGACCTTTGATGCACTTTCCCATCATTATCGTGTAGGGCGAATTCGTCTAACAGACAGAGGTATATATTTATTATAAGTGCTGTCACAGACGGACAATAACGGACGTTTCAGAACACTTATTGCAGAAATCCGCATAAATGATTAATTGTTATTCAACTGAAGAGACATCATTACACAACGGATGCACGTAACATATAACTGATGAGTTCATAAAATTTCCCCTATTTATTTCTTCTATAATTTATTAGAAATGGATTTTTAATATCCCCAGCCCCAAACAGCCATTAAATAATTTAAGAAAACTAAACAAGAATTCTTATGATTTAAAAATCACTTTTTTATAAATAACCGGTCTAAAACTATGAATAGAACGAAAAACTCCAGCACCCTAGTCTGCACAACTTTTCCTTCTGTTCAGACGCCTCCCTAAAATAAATAGCATGTTATTTCTGCTTTATAGTGGGCAATAAAAGAAGCTTAATTTCAATAATAATAAATTGTTCAAGTTTTCTTGAATTAATATTTAACTAAAATTTTAGTAAGGAACAGATTTACCAAGTTAATTTTCAGAAGCCCAGTCACTGAGAATATAAGTTACACGATGAACACACAATGACTATTTTTACAGTTCCTAGCACTTACCATCTGACAGTATATGAGCCAAAGGAACAGTCGGGCGTCACATTCATTTAAAAAACAGAAGAGTTTGAAAGGCTAATTAACTCAATCGCGCACCAATTAACTATCACTGGAAGTGCGATAAACAAATAAGCGTTATAGAGTAACGATTACTTGTTCTATGAAATAAAAATACATATTATCTTTCATAAAATTAACTTTATTTTACTATATATGATGTTCTTCATTCCATTATTCTTCTATATTCATAGTTAGAATTTTTCAAAGGAATGCGAGTCAGTATAAAGTGATTTGAAGTCATTCTTCAAAAGCAGTTCCATAACCCTTCCCAGCTTTTGTTGCTTCTGAAATAGAATATTGCTGTATTATGCCTTAACAATTATACGAAAACCTTTATTGTTAATTTTAATTTCAGAATTAATGGAGTATCATTCCAATAAAGGAAGTTAAAGAGGTAGAAAACCATATTGTTTATCAAATTTGATGTATTTTCGGTAGAATTTTATGCAAGATAATTTGATAAATATAAAATATATTAATTTTGTTAGAATCGATTAAATTTTTACTCTCATTACTCTAATTTTACCTAAAAAAACTAAAGAAGCACTCGTTGAAAATAATTTAACTTTATTCACTTTGTCACTATGGTCACTTTTTTAACCAAATGAAGCAAAATCGTTTATCAATTATTATTTCTTGAAGGTTAGAGGAGAGCAGCACAACTGCCAGCCATGTTGCTCAATGGCACATGATGGCCACCAATTGTTACAGACACTTGCATTTGTTTTGAAACAAACTAGCAAGAAGAATGATGCTTCAAACTAAATTGTAAGAGACAGCTATCAGAGAGTAATAAAAACAAACATTAAAGACTGGAATCGATGAGCTCAATATGCTTTATTCACAAGACGTCAATTGAGCTATCATTATTGACTTCCTTTAACTCTAAACTGCATAGACTCTGCTATGATAGACTTATTATCAAGATTTAAAACAAAGCATTTAACAAAATAGCCATTTTATAATTGATACACCATAGTTACTGTTATTTTTCGGCTACAAAAGAAATTTGTACGTGAATGTCATAATTTATGCATACTTCTAAACCCAACTTAGTCAAGCATGAAAGCTACTACAAGACTTTATAATTGTAATTAGAATTTTAACTAATCAAATTCCAGCCTTTGGGGACAGGATGATTTAATTTTTGCATTATATTATCATCAAGATTTCCACTACCTATCTAATAGAGCTACTGTTATTTTAGAATAATTCCTGAATCATAAATAAGTGTCTAAAAGGATTCAAAGACGGAGATATCCATTTACCAACTGTTGATCTCGTACATGTCAATATTGTCAACCAATGTAATAGTGTCAAGCGATATTATATAATATTAATGTTAAACCGCTCGAATGAGTTGACTCACTTTAGTATGTTAGTGGTGACTGATAACAATGAGCGAAGCTAACGGCAAAGTTAAGTATGGGAAATTTCGGACAATTTTGAAAAAATCTTTCCGCCAAAATCGGGTGCTGATGGCAATGATCGAGGTGCATGTCTGTTAAGTCAGCGTTAGTGAAGTCAAAGTTAGTCGGCGGAAATTCGTTGATGCGACTGATCAACCAAACTATCTAATTCTGATCAGTGAGAGGGGTGGTAGAAGTGGAGTTTCTCCTTAGAACAATACCAAGATAGATTTCCCCGACCAGGTTAAGCATCGAAAATGCTTCTCTAAATAGTTCTGAAAAGGGGAGTACATATTAAAATATTCATCTCTTAAATTTCAGTAGTGAAATCGCGGAAATATTCTACTACAACTGATGAAAGTGAGGGACTAGCACTACTGTCGCACTTTGTATTGATTGTGTTTATGCATGTTTAGGAATGTACGTGCACATACATTTGTATCTGCGCGCGTAAGCACATGTATGTTGCAAAATTACAAAATCTCCATGTCGTTTTCTTTCAAATCTGTCCACACCTGTGTAATGTGCGTGCCGGCGAAATTGGAATAAACACAAGCATCAAGCGGTCAGAATTACGCATGGTAGCATTCTACTAGATTCAACTAATGATTGCATATTCTTTGAACTGAATACCTACTTTTGAATGTGGAATAAGAGTTGAAGAATTGTAATGAACGTTTTGAATAAAATACAGGGTCATTGGTCGTACGTATCCAAGCTTATCAATTAATTTAAACAAGAATCTCCTACTAAAAAGGCAGAGGAAAATTGATGGGTCCTCAGCAGAATAGGAATCAATGCTTGCACCAAAAATAACGGAATAAATTGATTTACAAAATATCACCAACACAGTATGTTTGAGAAGCGAATCTTCATTATGCTGTCCACTTAATTCCAAGCAAAGTTTCAAATTCAGCAAACTTCATAATCTGGAAACCCGTTTTTGCTGTTCATTTAATGACATTGAGCATAACTGATACATATTAATAGGTAAACAACTAACTTGTCCATTTGATAACCTTCTGTAATGGAAATTTGTATTCAACAAGCTGGTTGATTTTATATATCTGCGGTACCTTCTTGTTAACCAGGTCCTTTTGAAGACTGGTAAATGAAAGTCTTAATAAATTTAGCAAGACGGCGATTGTAAAGGCTTCATTTTGAAATTTCAATTACTGGCTGTCGAGAAAAGTCGAAAGACCAAAGATTAAGCTGAATTTTCCCAATTAGGTTCTTAAATAAACCACGCGCACAAAACTGAAGGAAACGATTTCTATCTCGCAATCTAAATGTATATGTTTTGATTGTAATATAATCGTGTATACTTCATTTTGATTATAGTAATCATGAAGGAATGAATGAATTGCCTATTAGTGAACATAATCATGCAGGATAGCAACTGCAAAGTGAATTGGAAAGCCATTATTAGATGAAACACTTTAAATGATTGGTAAGATGTATTATTGCTTTAGACGTACTTCTGTAAACAGCAACAAGATGACCAAATAACGAGCTGTTAGCTGAGGAATTAGCACACTACAAATTATAATGGGCATGAACGTAGGAAATACGAATTGATTTTATAAAATTTTATAACGCGGTCTGATGTATTACAGACACGTTCACAAATAAAAAACTACATAGATGAACTCCGAGGTCGGATAACTGATTTTTGCACAGGAGTAACCATCCGAATGATATTTCTTTGAAGTAAATACTTCAAATTAGCTGGTGGTCAACTCTGATAGAATATCAATAGTCCGAATATACCCACATTCTACAGTGAGTTTCAAAATGATGGCAATAAGAAAAAGGTGCAAATCAAATCCCAGTAAGCAGTGGATCTGAGAGAAAATGAAGATATGTCAAGACAGAAAGAAATCTTGTGAAATTAATAAGAAAAACAACTTCTTTAACTAATATTTTATAAAACGAGAGTTATTGACTTTCCAAACTTCCTCATTTTTATTCGTCTTTCAATGAATCAAAATAACTTAATTGCCAGATATTTAAAACAACAAAATTCGCCAAGAGATTTTAAAAAATTACTTTATTTATTATTTCAAATTGTAAAATTTTTAACTTCAGATTAGACATCCTACGTATATTTCAATTTTATTATGAATGTTTTAAATTATGTGCGACAAAAGAACCAATGTTATTAAAAACCGACAAATGCATAGGGGTATCTTACTGAATGACATATTACAATTTTATCTAATGCAATCTGCCATGCAAGTAGCTGTTGAGTAATCGGAAGTAGGATAGGTTAGCAACCTCACCCGCCTGTAGAGAAGCACTTATTAATACGCGGACAATCGAAGGCTTCTAATGGGAAGCTTGAACCTGAAATACATTTAATTACAATCCGATGCTACTAGAGACAAAAGAAATCACTGTGATAAGATGGTTTCTTCCTTTCATTCTTGTACCTGTTTAAGTTTCTTGGTTCACCCTGATATTATCTTTACTCCTTTAAAAACCTTCTCTCCCTCGTCTATAAGATATTTTTAAAGAGTCCTTATTTAGACCACGCCTCCAACATTATCCTAAAATCTCATATCTGCTGCCTGACGATTTCCTTTGTTCAGGTGCAGACAAACACATAATCCCACAATGTATGAAATAAATGCATACATTCCAGCATTTCTGGAATTTGTAATGCAGTAGGAACATTGTTTCACAAACATTACATATGCATAATTAGTAGCTATGACTGCGGGACTTTCAGTTAGCAATCCTGAGCAGTAATAGAGACATTCACAAATAACACATATGCACTATATATATTGTTGTACAAAGTTTCTGTTTAAAACAAACAGATATCGAAAACAGAATTTTCATTGAAAATTATATTAGAATTTTTATTTCAGGGTGTTATGGTGACAGATATGCACAAGATTAAGAAAAAAACATTTTTATTTATTTAATTTGAAGGAAATTGCATTGTCAGACGTTGTCAATGGCAACATGCATAATTATTTATTTCAATATTTATTTATTTAAACAGTTATGTCAAACTGTGTCAAGTTTAATCATTTGTAAATAATGAACATCTAAAAAATAAATTTTCCATTAAATACAGAAATTTGTTAGCATATTATGATCGTAGTTATTTTGTTAAATGTATATTTGCAGTTTTTAGAGAGAACGAGTTGCATTTAAAATGGCACCCTCATGCAGACAATTAATAATTTAAGATCATAAAAATTGTAATAAATTTTTTAAAATTTTACCTACAGCATATTTTTCATTAAATAGGCCACAATGATTAATTTTAAAATTTATTTTAACAGGAGGGAAATCTTTGAAACTTTAAATATTTGCAGTGGCTATTTAAGATATTTATCTTTCCTTTCAGGTTTTCTCAGACGACAAATATCTATTTATTCAAAGACAACGTACCTCAGTTTGAGTTGAGCCATTTTCACAAACTGGCTGTCGTCGAAGTTCTTCTTCGACCTAAATCATTAAAAATTTTTTATTTCAATGAAACAAAAAAAATACATATTGCTTAAAAAACTGTGGTCAATAAGGCAACTGTAAGCTGAGCCTGGGGATTTAAGTTAAAAATTTCTGTTGATGTTATAGGTTTGCTTCAAGAATTATCTTTTCTTTAATTTATATTTTACTCATTTACAGACAAGATTTTAAAACACCTTCATCGGCTCAATTATGACCGTTATTAGCTTTACTTCGAATTGCAAGATCGGAAAAGTGTCAAAATGTACCATAGCTTTCTGATTTTCAATTTCGACCATTTGGAAGTCCAGTAGCTCCAGTTGCTCTTTCATCTCCAACTTTGTGAGCTCTAGCATCTCAATCTTCTTTGCTGATTCATACAGCTAAAAAAGCAAAAGAAGCGTTTCAGCATTGTTAATTAGTATGCCAAAGCTCTGGAACATTATCTCGTTAATCTATTAAGCAAAATACTTTTATTAGTTTTTAGTCTTTAGGTAACCATTGTCTCAGATACGAATTTACAATTTAGTCACCATACATTATAAATATATCTTAATTTGATTATCACTAATAAAATTTTAAACTTGAGCACGAAAATATAATATGGATTTATGGCCGCATTTGTCAAATTTTAAAACCTAAACACTTGTTGCAATTTAAAGTTTTTATATAGATATTTAAACTTGTGAATAGTTAGAGCACATATTTTTCCCATAAAATAGTTCAGACTCTGTATTTATCCAGTCTCGTTAAATTTAACAATCTTCGTCAAATATATTCAAAAATGTCATATTTAGAATATTCATAATTGATTAAATTTTCCTAGTTAATTTGGGCTAATTAGCAACTCTTGGTTATGCTTGATTTAAGACAGCTTTATACTTAGTATATAGCTGAGAAACGGGTGAATATATATATACATATATCGGCCTTTCTTGCAGTGTTAAGTCTTTTCAATACAACACATGGGCTGAAAAGTCCCAAGCCTGACAAAGAAAACACAGTTTTAGTTCAAAATTAGCTTTATTCATCAATGTAATCTCCATCAAGAGCAACGCAATCATTCCAGCGCCGCTCTAACATTTCAATGCCACTTTCGTAGAACCATTTATCTTTTGCCTCAAAATAGGCCTCAGTTTCAGCGATATCCTCTTCATTCGTGCCTAATTTCTTACCGACGAGCATTTTTTCAGGTCTGCGAACAGCCAGTAGTCGCTGGGAGCCAAATCTNGCGAATACGGTGGATGTGGGAGCAATTCGAAGTTCAATTCATGTAGTTTTGCCATTATTTTGATTCACTTGTGACACGGTGCGTTGTCCTGATGAAACAAATTTTTTTTCTTTGCCATATGCAGTCGTTTCTTTGCTATTTCGGCCTTCAAACGCTCCA
>CAADRB010000010.1:4216996-4229693 GCA_900708905.1 Hymenolepis diminuta
TTGAAGGTTAGAGTTAACTGAAAAAAGGTGACTGCAATAAAACTAGCGCCATCTAGGCCCTGGACTTTTCAGCCCATGTTATATGGAAATATGAAAGAGCCTATTATTTCAATAATTAGTACCTGATTGAGGAGTTTCTTGTTCTGGCGGATAAGAGAACGTCTTTCTTCTGCTTCACGAGGATCCTATAAAAATGAAAAAATACTTACATCACTTTTATATATAAACCAAAGTTCCAGAAATGTGCCTTTTATTTAAAACTAAAAGGTAAGAACAAATATTAAAAAATTAAGTTCATATTTCAGCTCACATCAAAGCATAGATATTTGTACATTTGGCCCTATTTGAAATAACTCTTTTACACTCACGTCTCAACCATTTTCCCGTTCAAATTTTCGTTCGCTCTTTTGTGATGTCCAGAAATAGACTTGCAAACTTTGCAATGAATCATGTGCTCTAGATTTTGCCATTCTCGTCTTTTAGTTGTCCTTAAATCAAGATTCCGACTAGAGAGATGACTAATTCTGCCTTATAGTTCTTTTATATCATTTTCATCCACTCCTTTTCTCCTCCTCCACTTTTTACCACAAATCAGTCGATTTTGTCATTGTCTTTATGTTTAGACGTCTTTCAACCTCTAAAACTTATTTCATAACAAACATTTTCTCAGACATCCACAATTTGGGTGCCTAAACCTATGATTCTCAAATATATCTTCGTATAGAGTTCGGTTAAATATGAATATGTATCCGCCGGATGCATGTATCTGTAAGGTTTATACTGCAAATTAAATTTTCCTTCGAATAATTTTTAATTGAAATTCAAAGTTTCGTGTATTTATGTATGTTTAGATTGCCAGTGAAAAATTTGACTTTTTAAAATTCTGTTTACTCCTTGGTATGATCTTTTATCTCGAAAATTTTATCTTAAGATTTTCGTTTTAAACTAATGCTAATTGGATTTTGCTATAATCCTCGTTTTTGCGCCATTCTAATGGAAAAATTTGTAATTCCTATTAATTCTAGAATCATGCATTCGTGGATATTTTGTTCCTGTCCATTAATTTGACAAATTATTGGGTAAATTACGTGGAAGATGATTGTGATGTATTTTTCATTGGTCATGTCTGTTATCATAATATATGAACATTATGACCAGGAAAACGTTAGATTAATTTAAAAATCACCCATGCCCGTTAGCTTTACTTTATCTTTTGAATTTTTATTCGGTAATAATATTTAATTTTAGGATAAATAATTAAAGTTAAGGAAAGTTGGAAGAAACTGTCTATTCTGTTAATTTTGCGTAATTTGTCTGCCAATTAAAATTGATTAACAAAGGATGCGATTAAATTTGAATCCAAATCCATTATTCGTTTAACTTTGGCATCACTCGTAGCTATTCATATGAATTAAGTGCCCTTCAAATGCCTTAAGCCAAGAATAGCTCAAATTTTATGTGGAACAGAATGCTGCTCTAGCTCAAGAGAAATCCCTACTTTTCAGTTCCAAATCTTTAAGTTTTTCTTTCTTCCCAACCACGGTAAATGTAATAGTGGCAATGTACCTCTCCGTTCAACCCGAATTTTTATACGAATCTTTGCTGAATTTATTTGATTGCATATTCTTGGGACAAAAGTAGAGATATTGCATCACTGATAAATTGACCTAGTGATATTAATTTTCGCGTTGATAAATTTAAACAACAACTCGATTCTGCCTAATACAGTTGGTTTTTTAAAACCTAATGCGACTATGATTTAAATGGCTCCCAACATTTGGATTTATGTTTGCGTTTTGTAGCTGATTTAACAATGTGAAAAAACTCCCACCTTAACCTCGTATAGCTTACCAGATTGTAATCTTTTTTAACTCTGAATATGCATTATGTAAGCGTCGAATTTATTTACTTAAGTAGACTAATATCCTAAATCAGATTTTAATTCATCTCTTGTATTAAATAATCAAATTCATCTGAATGTCAACACATTGGGAACAAGTTTGCTCAAAGATTTTAATTAAATCGTACTTGCATATAGCCATAAAAGTATATAGTTTGTAGCAATCACAAATTTATTTAATGTCTATGTACTTTGTGTAGATTGTAAAATTTTTCAGGTAGATTAATTTTTTTAAGGTAATTTAGAAAGCCCTCTTTCTGCTCCTATCACACCAAGGAAAAGTGCTTCGCGAAATGCGGAATGACAATTATAGCCGTTCATCAAAAGACCTAATTCAGTGAATTTACCCAATAAATCGCCTAAAAGGTAAGCTTTGGTAAATCTTAACAGTCTCAAACACGCACACACACATACAGCAGTTTGCCGGTGCAAATCTTATAAGTAGTGCATTTGTCTCTTCCTTCTATGGAAAATGGTGAGATAAATTTTCTATTCCACATTACGAGTATGACAGCTCTCCGGATTATATTTTTTGGAGAAAGAGAAGAATAAACTCTAACATTCTAAAAGTTAAGACCTCTTGGCTTTCGATATTTGGTAGATGGTTAGTTTATAAGATTGTTGGTAATATTGATACATAGAACATCAATTTCAATGAAAAGCTGTTTACATTCAATTGTATTTTTGTTTTCGCTCAATTAAAAAATTATTTCAAATTTAAATGATAAAAAAAGAAGGATGACAAATGGGAATGAACATATTTATAGGTTAAATTTTTAAATGCTAAAAATTTTGCACTAGCTTTAAGGGTCAGAAACTACAGATAAACGAACTTATCAGCCGTATTTCAAGTATTGTTTCAATAGGCATTTAACGTTAAGTTACTGAAGAATGATCCTGTATATCCCAAATTTTCGACAATAAAAGTTGATCAGCTTATTCCCATTCAAGCGATTTGAGGCCTTATATGTACACGCTATTAGCAATCGGAAAACGCCTTTTTTGCCCTTAAATAGAATGCACCGAGATTTCAACAATTATCCTGTTTGACATTTAAATGTTCCTTTCTACTGAAAATAAAAACATCTTCACTGTCCCCAATTGTCCATAAATTCTTTTAATCCGGTAAATTATTTCATTTAAATTATTTTGCACCTTGTGGAACAGCAAAATATTGATTTCTTAAAACCCATTTTAGCAGTTTCTTTATATCTTTCCTGACTTCATCACTAAATGAAGGTAAATGTAAATGTATGGTAGGAAAATGTCGCATCAAAAGGCCGATAGATCTGACAATGTGTATTAATCACTTCTCATTTTAACAGTTATCCAGGTTTGCGATAAATCAATCTAATTGTTAATTCCTATTCAGTATACTAATTTTGCTAACGTATTTCATTTGATTCTCTCCACTTATATTTCTTTTTGTGTTTTCAATATTTAAATGTCCTAAAATTGCACTTTAATAAGTTAAAATATGTCTGAATTGATGGTATTTTAATATTCTAATCCATTCTCTTCGCATGCATAACTAAGCAGAGAATGTCACTACCGCATTTTGATGGTCGATTTAAACAATGACAAATTGCCATAAAACGTGCCAGCGATATCTAATTTAGTGGCGTAAATTTACTTATTACTTATTAATGGCTGTTTCTGAAACTGTTTATTCAAATATTTTATCTGTTTAATTGTTAATTAAATCCTTGAATTGAGAATTTCTAAAAATCTCCAATACTCATTGTTAATCCTCAGATTTTAAGTAGTGCCCTTCAATTCGGCATTAAACCAAACCAGATTAACTTTAAAAACTGCATGTCATTTCCTGCTAAAAACTTAAATAAAAACGTAATTCGATCATACTTTTCTAAACTGTTTTACAGAACAAGTAGGAGAATGTTTCAGAAAAAAACAATGCCTACATTTAAGCAACCGCTGAATAGACCATTGATCTATAAATCCTTTTGGGGATAAACAGTACCAGCCATATGGTTTATTTCAATGCAAAAATGGCCATTAATTAGTCCTTAATTATAGGGAAGATTATCTTATCTCCATTGATAGATTGTTTTAGTTTACGTCTAACCCATCTTATGGCGTACTTCCTAATTAATGAGGCTAAAATATCGATTTTGATAAAACGTCTAACCTCTGCTATTTATTAACCACATTTTCACGATTCAGGCGGTCTGAATTTTTAGTTTTTGAACTTATTTTAAGTTGCCAAAAAATGAAGATAAACAAGGCTGATTCGAGCTTTTTGAGTGGACAGAGAAAATGTTTTTTCAGAGTAATCTTTACCAGCCATCATGACTGCGGTCTAAAATAAATAATCTTGTATATGCGTTGTATGTCTGAAGAGGTAAAAATAGTCTACATTTCCAGTCTTCACAGCCCCTCCACCCCACATCTGTCAATTTTCCCGTCTCGCTGTTCATCCCCACCCATTCGAATCAGACAGCCGGTGGTTCCAGAAAGTAGTTCCTTCTTTATGGGGTAATTTCTCACCCTAAGTTAGAAATGTCCGTTGTGTTGTGTAAGCCCTGGTAATCGAGGCGATTTAAACGACTTCTTTTTTACGGTTTAGCCACTAACTAAGCCCGAACGATGTTAAGTAAAATAGAGTCTTTATAAATAAAACGACCTAGCACACATAATTTATCGGACTAACGTATTCGAAACCCTTAAATTACCCATTCACTTTTAGAATAATACTCTTAACAATACTGCTGATTGCCTCCTTCAAGATGCATTCTTTGTCGGTACAGTTCCACTTTTCAATAACATGCATTTCCTTCATGAATCGTCATTACATTTTTCGAAGCTGAAAGACAACTTATGATAAACTAATTCGTTTATCTCACTAACAATTTTTCACCGATTAAACGAAAAAGAGTACATTTGGTTGATCAAATGGGGCTATTTTGATGCCGCCTCAAAGGGTAAAAAATTTTACCATTTGACCAAATTCCTAAATCGGTAGGGCCAAATAAATCACATATGATAAGAACTTAGAAAGAATTGTCACAGAATTCCATGGATTTTCATAACGAATTTTATATTATTCTCAAAATATTCTACTGAGTTCTACTATAGTAAATGCATTTCAGCTAACACCAGCTAGCCGTTCTCAGTTGTTAGGAAAGATAAATTTATTGGGATTGCATGACCAACCATTCAATTTAATTAAATAGCAAATAATCTTTAAACATTGCGGAAGCGTACTCACTCTGGTGCCTTTAGGTCAAATCCTGTAATTTCAACTTTGGAATATTAGGACATGGCGCAGTGACAATTTAATTCGATAAAGCCAGAATTCAAAAGTGACAGGAGTCTTTTGATACCTTGGATTCATTCCCTACTTCTATTTTAAACGCTTTCTCGTCATTCACCTCTTATTGGATAAAGTTACTGTTATCCCGTGATTTAGCATATTTAATTGCATTCTCTGATGTGAGCAATAAAGGTAATAATAATCCCAACTGACTGAAACTTCCTTCAATTAAAAATTTAAATACTCTAAATATCTATTTCCGTTTGGCTTAATTTTGAACAAATTCGTATTAACTATCGTAGCAACGCCTAGAAACACTTAAAAAAGGAACTAAATGTAGTTATTTTATTTATATAATCATTAACAAAATTCACAGTTGCTAGAATATTCATATGTTAAAAGGTGCTTTATTTTAGGCACAACATTTTTAACTTAAAACACGAAAAAATAGATCCGGACACAGAAAATCAAGTGCAAAGAAAAACGCAAGTTCATTTTTTACCCGATTTTAAGAGGGGTGTTATTTAAACGTAAGAATATACAGCAAGTTAGGTGTTTAATTGAAAATAAAATCACTTCAACTCACAACTAATGCACTAATTCAAACAAAAAATAAGAATGATAATATAAAACATACAAGAACATGTAACTTACAATTTTTCGTCGCTGAAAGTAGAAAAAGAAAAAACATATGTTGAATTAGTTAAATAAGTCATGGATCAAACGTAAAAAATATTTTTGAAATTCGTGCATATCATCATTCTAATCATTTGAAGTTGACAACATAGTCGCTTCAACTCTTTATTCCTTAAATTTCGTTATATGTTGGCTAAAGTTCCCCTTATTATACCTTAGATTACCCATTTGTAACCACAATAATATTTGATCCATTAAATAATTAAATTGATTAGTAACTTTGAAGCTGACGGATTCACACTCATTTAACATCAGTTGCACATGGATTTCTAAATTTCATTCCGTTAAATTCTCATTTATTCAAATTTTCTTCGCAATTAACGTGTATTTTATCAATCAATTTACCTTTTAAAGAAGGGAAATTTACTAAATGCAGGTATCATATCTGTTTATTGAAAGAAAATTGTATTATGGAAAATAATTTATCCAAGAAAAATTGCTTAGTATATTAGGATGACAATTAGGTAACCATCAAAAGAATGTGAAATTCTGGTGATCAATTTATTTAAGGAGTACGTATACTTGCAGATGAGTTAGAACGTATTTGAGAAGTTCTGAATTTTAAAGGTATTCTGACATTTTATTGGAAATGCATTTTAATATTATAATTTGAATCTTATTCGCCAGGGAAATTTGTGCACCCATTATGAAAGAGCATTTTTTCAACCTTTCAGGAAATTTTCTGCTTCCCTACTCAGGACCGTGAAATTTACCAAGAGAATAATGCTTATTTTGGAGCTAACTTAGTAATTAAAAGAGATTTTAGAAGGTTGACTTAATGCTGGTTCAAAGATAGATTTTATACTGTTTGGCAATTAAAGGAAATATTCGTCCAGAAAATTGAAACAGGAGTACCACTTTTAACCAGATGTGGCACTTTGTACCAAAGTCATTAATAATATTGTTAACCGGAATAGCACAGCACAAAATTCTTCATGACGATGTCTTACAATGAAGTATGCGGAATCCAATTATTAATTTATAATCTTACACTACAAAACATTGCACAAACAACGAGAACACTGAAGAAGAGACCTTAACTACCGCTTATTTTCCCAAATAGACTCATCATAATTTGTTCAATAGAGCCCTCTAAAACAATAAATTTTATTATTAATCGCTGCGTATGCTTGTAATATTGAAATCACATATATAAACAAATATGTATACAATTTCAAGACTTGCGTAATCTAGTTAAACTGAACAAGACGGATAAAATAGCGCCAAACCACCTGTCTTAAACCCAAAGAAAGAACAAAGCACTGTTACTCGCATTCTCTATGATTAAATAATCTTTGTACGCAGGTTCAGAACTGTGCATAGGTCGATTTGTTGAAAAAGAACTTCTCGTCTAGTTACTCATTATGTAGATACATACTCTACACCAAATAGAACTGACTTATTTCATAATCAAAAAGCAATAAATATTATTTTCTTGACGTTCACTTTTCAACAAGCATTTTAAACAACTGCAATTTCATGCAGATTTTTTCACATCTAAATATAGATGCATTAGATGCATTCCATTTTTTTAGAGATAATCAAATTTGCACCAAGAATGAAGCGAAGATTCAAATAATTTAGTCTGAACTGAAACGCAAACGAAGCATCTTCAACTTTTTCTATATGTTGGGAAAAAATTACACAATCGAATTCGTCTGAACTAAAACCGTATATGAGAAGGAAAATAAACGCATACCTCAATAACAAACTCATAATTAACAACTGTTTTAATTGACTCCTTAAAATGAGTTCAGAACATTACGACAGTTTAACATCTAAAAATATATGGAAATTTATTTTGATAAACTGATACGATTTGATTTTGATGTTAATTGGCAGAATTGTTCTTTTGCTAAAATAATCATCTATTTATTAATAAAATCAGTACATATTATACAATTATGAAAAGTCAGGACTGGACTCAGATTTAAAAAAGATGCGCTGGCATTTGTTATTTCTTTTCGATTTATTTTATTCTACCATGACTAATACAAAGGAATAACCTAATCCAGTATCTCACTGGTTCAGTATCCTACTACTCACTGAGAGAACAAACATGAGTATGACTTCAAAATCGCAACTGGATTTAAAATTAGCAGAATTCTAGATCGATGTAAGATAAATAGTAATAATATTTGATCACTCAAACTTGTAGAATAGGAACTTAACAAGAAAATGCAAAATCCAAAGATACATTGCGGCTATTTCATCTGACAGATCCATTTTTTCCTTTATTCAACAAATTATCTTTCTACTGACCCAAAAATTCCACCTTCAAGTGATTTGCTGTCAGAGTTCCTAACGAAATCTGCACATGTACGATAATACACGAGTAGTTTAATTAGAACAATTGGCAGCTGCAACAGAAAAGGAACACTCCCGTTCTTGTGGAGTTTTAGGACTGTTCACTTACTAACAGAATTTAAAGGCATCGTGTTATTTCTTTTTATGACAATTCAGCAAAAGGAAGAGCTAAATAGTCTATGGCAACGCTAACAAACCATGTCAAACGGCGGTATATTCATAATTTTTCTGTTATGAAGCTCAATTTTAATTCAGAGTATTTAATCAGCAGTCATTATATTAAAACCATTTAGAGCGATTGATTAATAAACTAACTATTCTAAACAAAAAACCTTAATAAACTTCGGGAAATTTGGAGAATAGCCCCTAGATTCAATGAAATGGAAGGATTTACGGCATTTAATACCCAAGCTTTTCCATCAACATTATCTCTCTATTGTTCCGCTTTTGCGAACCTGAATTCCGTGGATAGAGACACCCCTTTAAAGGTAATATTTGTGAGTGATACTGCTGACCGCGTCCGCAAGTAACTAAAAATAGACACTGATCAGGCACGCGTACACGTAGGCGAAAGCGTAACTTGTGTTTGTGTGACCAGTTTCTCGTTTAAACCAGACATCCACTTCCAAAGCGCAAAAGGAAAAAACTAAAAATGGAAAATTTTGTCGCTCGTTTGTAAAAAAAGAAGCATATGTTGCCTCCTATCTAAATTGTTTATTGATCTTAAAAGTATTTTTGTTCTAGCTTTCTTTCTTCTTTCCTTCTTTATCTCTAGTGATAGTTTTCATATTTCCTTGGACTTAAAGTTTCTTTTCAAGAAAAGGAAAATTGTGGACATAGCGAAATACCTTAAACTTCATAAATGATGATATTTGTATAAAAATATTTAGTTAATTAAAATTCGTTTAAAGTAAGGATGTAGAAAATAAAATAAAGTAATGCTGTTGAACTAAATTAAAATAATACATTTTGACAATGTGAACGAGGACTTACCCTTGTCATTCGTACTTCCAAAGCCTGCTTTAAATCCTCAATACACATCATAGCATCCAACAGATCCGTCTCAAGTCTGTTTCTAGCCTAAAGTTATGATAATTTTGTTTTTATAATATATATATATAATAAATAAGAAATTATAATCACTAACCATCTCACTGTCTTTGGTGACAATTGATAGAAATCGTTCAAGACGAAGATGATCATTCATTAGTAATCGATAATTGTTAAGTAATTCCTGTTTGGACATCTATCGGAAATTGAAGTAAAGTATTAATAATTATCAAACCGTTTCCTGATTCTTGGCAATGATAGACCATCTTTTATTTAAGACTGCCATTGGATCTTCAGGTTCTTTGTTATCTCTGATATTCATCCGCATAAAAGGATCGCCCTTTTCCAGTGAATGTTCCTAAATATTAGCATAAAGCTAATTGTGTTCTTACTGTTGACTTTGACCTTTTAGATTTCTTAACTACAGCATTTGCTGATGCTTCTTCAGCGCCTGCGATCTTTCTTGGAACAACAGGGCTCCTAAACCGAGAGTCCATCTGAAGACATTAGCATAAATGGAATAATTTACCGTCGAATAGTTTCCAGAAGGTAACATTTGTTATATTTATCGAAATTCTGGCCAAACGGATTTTATAATGTAACGCAGATGAGATGGGATGTTGATTTACAAAAAATCAGAAAATATGGACATATGCCGAAACTGACCAGATGAAAGGCCGCGAATATATCATGTATACCATGTTCATGCAATTGAAGAGTTAAAACAACATGCAATCTTATTTATGACTGTAAAATGCAACTTTATTTGCAAAAAAGAATGTTGAACTTAACAAAAGTTGTTTAAATTTTGATCGGAAAGAATTTTTACATACCTTCGCTGCATTAGGTAAATACATCTATGGAAGCATCCACGGTATGGTCCGTAAATCTGATTAAATTAACGAAAAGACTATTAAAATTGATTCATTTGTTAGATTATGTTAACATAACCCATTTTTATTGACTAATACTGAAATACGTAAAAGAATAATGGATTTTGAGATTTAGTAGAAAATAAATATTAAAAAAATAATATTGGATAAACTTTTGCTATGCTTCAAAATAGGATATTTAATTTAATTTGATAAAGTTAATCTTTCCCAATGCGTCCTTTAGATTTTATTTCAGTCATTTATCATTTTACTTTACTTTTTTTCTAAATATAAATATCCTTTACATGCGTGATTCCATTTATGCTTTTATTTATACTATAAATTCGGAAAAAATATATATATTTGCTTTATTTTTCTGTACCTCAAATTATTTACTGAATAAGAAATAAACGCACCATATCCATTATATGCTCCAAATCTAACCGCCCGTCTTCTCAGTAAATATCGATTGTGGTGACCGTAGTTACGATTTTGTGACTGTTACATGTAAGAAAATAATATATTTCCCAAAATAAATTTTTTACGTAAGATTCTTTATTTTCCACCTTTTAATTCCTGATTCTTTTAATTTCCTTTTATTCGAACGAATTTATTTACATTACGGTTGTAAATGGCACATAATATAAACTGACCTATTGGTACAAAGGCGTGGGTCTTGTGTTGAAAGGGGTTTGGGTCGTCTCGTGTCGTGGTGTTTTCGGGTCGTGTTTGCAACTAGTGCAATGCCTTAGGGAACTTAAGAGTCGATTACGGTATCCTACAGGGAAGAGCAGATTATAACTGTGACTAATTTAAAATTAATGCTTTCGCATCATTAATGCATGTTCAAACCAGTAACTTGTTTTCTTATTTGATTCATAAAGTAACAAACTAAATATATATAAATGGATCCCATAAAACATGCTTTCTTCGTTAGTCTTGTAGTATGACTCGAATTTTTTCTTCTTTGCTAAAGCTAAATAAGACGACTCTGAACCTTTAATGAATGGAATACACGAATTTATAAATGAACTTTTGTCGCAATTCATCATTCATTTTTCCGAAGTCTGAACAAATAACGGTATTTTCAAACCTTATTTAACATTTGGTAGAGTCTAATTGACGTAAACTCAAAATATTTTTCATTTTGTCTCCGAAGTAAAGTTGTGATTGTTGCTCTATTTGTCTTGGTACTACAAGAAGACAGTTTAAAATGAATCACACAACAATAAACAAGGATGTTTCATACAACACCTCTTTGTGATGTCTTTTTTACAAGCAGTATATTAAAATAATTTGTGACGCTTATATCGCCAGTCCAATTTGCTTAATCTTTAAGACATAATGGGCTGATAGTAGCTGTTGGAAGGCCTAATTTGATATTTTCGTTGCATTCGAAAGAAACTTGTAATTTCTATCTCTCATGCATAGAATTATTGATCACATCTGGATACGTAAGACTCTCTGTGGGGAAGCCGTCGCTGAAATTATTGGTCAACCAGATAGTTAATCATTTGTCTCATGTTCAAGTCTATAAAAGTTAATTTATTTTATTAATAAAGAAAATTATCGTTTGAGCTATGAATATTCTCTCCTTTCGTCTTCCTAGAGTCTGAGTAGCTTTAGCTTTAATAAAGAGCAACTGAGAAGTTATTAAAAGAGAAGCATCGTTTTTGAGCATTTTTATTGCATCATATGGATAGAACGCATCACCTTGCAATAGATGAAAAGTATTCATGCTTTTAAAATATATTTCTTTGACCCTTGGATTTCTGTGAAGCCTGTTCTCATTCATATCATAATGTGTCTATTTTTTCAAATTTATATGCGTGCGCATGAATCCCTAAAATGTATTATTTTGGTAGTAGATCAATGGTATAATTAATTATCGTTTCCGCTGATTCAGGTACTCTCCATATGGATTATACTAAATTTTATCGACTTATCTCAATTATTTTTACATGTTGACAACTAAATAATTTGTGGTAAATATGAATCATCCTTCATAACTTAAAAATATCCTAATCTGGAAACAATCAAAATTTTTACATTTTTTTCACTTAAAACAAAAAAGTTATAAAGAAAAGGCAGCTGAACTCGGGTAACTTGAACTGAGCCAGATAAGTATGAAATTAGGAATTAGGAATACATTCAGGGGTCCAAAATATTATCGGTTCATTAGCCTTTGGTTGGAGCATGTGGAAAATTCATGTTAATGTCTGCCCGAATCTTCCATTTAGTTACCTGATTTGTTCACCAAATTTGCTAGTTGGTTATGTTATATCAAAGTGGCAATGCAGTGATGGACTCAATCGAAACTGCCAAAATTGCGGCCATTGTCCGATGCATCGTGGAACAAATGAATCTGTCCAAACCTGATAAAGATCCAGAAGCCTTCATTAAGAATGTTGGTGAGTTCCATTATGAACCCTCTGTAGGTGACATTTTTACGACATGATACGCTCGTTATCAGGATATTTACGAAAACCGAATGGCAGGATTACCGAACGAAATGAGGATAAATATGCTGCTGCGGAAATTTAGCAAAAACGACCATGATCTCTATCTAGCATATCTCCTTCCACTCTCGCCGAAGGA
>CAADRB010000010.1:4229949-4242922 GCA_900708905.1 Hymenolepis diminuta
GATCGCTGAAGGAGGATCAGTTCAGGTGCCTTGTATTCATCCAGGGTCTTCGTTTGCCGTGTTATGCGGAAATTCGCCCGAAACTGTTATCTCTTTTAGACAAGAATCCAGATATTATGTTGCATCATCTGGTAGATGAACATAATAACTTCCGAAGCCTCATTGCCGACTCGAATATGGTCGAAAGTAACGAAATTCGAGCATACCAGATCAAGAAGCCCGAAATCAACCGGGCGCCCAAAAATCGTACGCCGCAGCCGCATTCTCAGAGCCAACCCACGAACCGAAACGAACTAAACCGAAGTGTCGATTTTGTGGCGATTTTCACTTCCATAGGGACTGTTCTTTCTTTAAGCACCGGTGTCAGGATTGCAATTCGTACGGACACAAGGAAGGATTCTGTCAGAGAAGTCAACGCCGACCGTATACGGACCACAAGAGAGGTCAACATCAGAATCAAAATCGTCAATCGTATGGTGTACTAACCACCATGCAGGTTAATATAAGTAGGCGTCGCTATGTAACCTTTTGCATTAACGGAAAACATATTAAGTGGCAGGTTGATACCGGATCAGACGTCACCATTGTTTCACGGGAGGCATGGAAATTTCTTGGTCGCCCCAAGCTAGATAAAGTTTCCTTTAAAGTATCTAGTGCCTCAGGTGATGCAGTGCAACTATCGGGCGTGATGAAATGTCTGGCGACCTTCAAAGGTAAAGCCGTCGCGACTATATGCTATGTGGCTGATCGAGACATCAATCTCGTCGGGTTGGATTGGATAGTAATCTAGCAAAATTGATGAGTGAGTTCAGTGCGAATGTCCAAAATAGTAAGATGATATTAGATTTTTACAAAGCAATCCTCAATAGAGTGCCATCAAAAAATCATTTATCCTTTACACCATGTTAAAAGTCTCAAGAAACAGTTTTTTAATATGAGATAATTATTAAATTAAATTATTTTATTATCTTTATAATTATCTGTCTTTCTTTGATTTAAAACATATTTACTTGAAATGCTTAAAATAAGAAATATTCTGGGTTTAAATTTTTGTGTTGTTCGTGATTGACTGCCTTTGCGCTTTGAGTTAATTTTTTTAGATAACTTGGCAACTGTCGGAACAACAATCAGTAGGCAAATTATTATTGCCAAGCGTATATGTACTCGTCAATCAAAACAACTGCAAAGACACTAATAGTTACAAAACTATATTCCTTCGTCCCCTCTTGAACTCCTTAATCGCCACGTCTTTACCCCTACCTTCTTAGGTGAATATCAGCCGTCTTTCAACTGTATGGATCTCAATTGTTAAAAATCTACTTGGGTCTCTTTTCTGCAATTGTTACAGTTCATTTCCTACATTCAGATTACCCCTATCTGCAATAAATCCTGCCTTTTGATTTTATAGCCTACTCTCCTTCTCTCTCTGCTAAGTCTTAGGACATAATAAGTACCGTAATACCTAAACCATGCGTTTACTTTGTATTCAATATACCTTTGCATTTAGCGACCTTAATATTTGTCCCTGAATATTGAAGTGAGCCCTTGCACAATAAGTGATGTTATTTCAAATGTGTATGAAATTAAAAATCTGTATTCAAGATATCAGATCCATTTCGTCCAAATTTTTGAACAATGCGTAGGATCAAAGAGTTAAAAAAGGTAAATTGACATTGATTTTCATTTGGTTATCGTAGCATGTGCAGTATCTATAAAATTGAATTTATTTTAATTTATTAAAGTTCATTTGGTGACTTAACTTTGACAGAAGAATAACAAATATTATTATTTATGTGATTTCATAATTCCTAGTTTGCCAATATTTTACTGAAGCTTTACTATCCATAAAGAGACGAGTAAATAAAAACAATAAAGTTGAATTTTTAATTGTCATATCGATAAATTTCAAAATTAGGTTGAATAATTTGATCAAAATTTTTGCTATAGAATGTATTTTTCAATTTTTTTCTTTATTTTCTAAAGGACACTATTAATTTGTTTGAGTCAGTATCCAAAAGGCACAAGTTTTAATACGTTTCGTAAACTGCTCCTCTTTCTGATAGAGGATTTTCATGTAAACTACATGACTATAAATTAATAGGCTTCATATCATTTGAATTAATAAAGATAGCACATTATTGAAAGTAATTAATGTTATTTTGTTTCTTAATGCAGAATTTTATTTTTGTTGCGATTTATTATATTTTATACCACTTGTACGTGTATAATTACACGGATAATCGAACTATTTGTTTCTTTTATCCGTAAATTTTAGTGTTTTTTCTCTGAATTTTGTCTGGTAAAATTTTTTTCTTTTGTTTCGCCTTATTGCTCATTAGTATAACTGATTGCCTATTTAAATGTGCTTTTTAAGTTATTAAGTCTTATTTTTTTTTGTATCTTTAGATTTGAAGATTCACTATATGGAGTTTATGTCCTGAATTATCTAATTATCTCTAAGAATCAAAGACTCCGAGCTCTTTCTCGCAATGTTTTATCTCCTTGTCCTCCTTCCTTTTATCTTTCCATCCTCATGCATTGCCCAATCAGAGTCCATACAATGCCTAAAATTCCTTTGCAATCCGGGTGATAAAGGTTGCCAACCATGTACTAATATGTCCTCGGAACACCTAGAATCATGGCGACGTTATATCGACGTCCTCTTAGAAAATCTTCCTAGCGAAGATACCATTTATGAGTACTATCGGCGGATCAGGGAACAACCGAACTGTTGTAACACCTCATCTGAAGGATACTGCACCGTGAATTTTATTAATGAACCGAGGTACTCTCCCAATCGGTTCTATGACATGGAGTGCGTTTTCATCTACTACCTTGATTATTGACATTTTTTCTCTGATTTACTTAAATTTTATTTTCTCCTAGATGTTTGGTCCAAAAGTCAGCAAAGTTCTTACAGCCCTTGGCCTGTAGGTCAGGGACGTTGCGATGTTGTAACTCCACATTCTGCAATCTACCTCTTCAAGAAGAAATCTCCAAGCTGGTTGTTGAAACACCCAAATACAATACCCTCATTGTGATTTTGCCTATTTTCCTCGTCGTTGCGGTTCTTTTATTGATTGGTGGTTGGTGTTTCTGGCGTTGTAGGGATAGAGGTGGTGAGTTCCTCAGTTTTCGCATATGTTTTCTCTTCAATGAAAACTTACGACCAAATTTTTTTCTTATTTTAGACTGGAGGAAATGTAAGTCCGTCCATCTATTTTCTTTTACTTTCTTGTTTGTATACCTCTCTGAAAGTTTTTGTTCTTTTAAGTAATATTTTCTTTCCCATTTGTGTATCTGCTTGAAGTCCATTAGTCTTTTCTCTTATGTGGAGGAATGTTCCCCGAACATTTCTGCAAGTATTCTGTACCATACATTTTTACCATGTGAAAAGGCCAGCCTCGTTTTAAAAGTGCACTAATTAGCTATACCTCCACACGAATGATTCGGCTCTATCATGTTTGGCCCTTGGGGTTTCAGGGAGGAAGCTGGTCAGTTTTTTATTATTAAACCGAAATTATAAGGCCCCTTTTAAGAAATCGAACGTTACATTTTAGTTACCCTATCATGAGATTAAGGCTTCTTTCCTACCCTCAATTTACTCCATTTAAATGAATTAAAGACAAGGTGTTCTTTGTTTAATTATCGTCTGATTTTTCTTATGTAAGATCTTCATTTTTCATGTTTGGAATTTGAACTTGAACTTTCTCGCAGTGTTTAATGTTGTTCCAGTGATAAGATGTTAAATCGCATGACTTAAAACTGAAAGATTTCTAAGCACAGATTTCTCCCTCATAGAACCCCAGAGTTTTATCTGCTTGCTCATAATGGATGCTGGATAAAACATTTCCTCATAGGGTATTGCATTTCTCCAAAACTTCAGAGTTCATTATTATCAGACTGACGTCTATACAGTAGTTTTTGCTGCATTCTTAAGAGAATTATTCACTTATTCTTACTCCTTGCTCTTTCGGCTTCCCAAGTACCTGTATCTATGGTGAGTGGAAGTTGTCTAGGTGATGGACCAGGTAGCCATGGTTCTCCAAGTGACCCTCGTCCATGGCACATGGTGGAATGCTGCGGTGTTGGAGGTCCAAGTGGTATCCCTGGCGTATCCCCCTATCAAACTAGCGTGGCCTATGACAACGGTCTTACAGCACCAGTCACTGTCAATGGTGTTGTCACCCCTGTAGCCGCTGCCACAACAGTCAATTCCAATGGAGCAGGAATCGATGCTAGTGGGAATCCCTCACGAACACCTGTTCTAATGTCCCATGGTGGTGATGGGGGGGCATCGATCTCTTCATCCATTAATGCTGTTAGATCTCGTGGTCCGGGGATAATAAGTCCAGGAATGTACCTCACTGGTGCCTCTTCAATTGGTGTTGGTGGTTATGGTGGAGGAAGCGGTTCAACGATTGTTCGTGGATCGGAGATTATTGGAGCATCTTCGTACACAACAGGAGCCTCTCTTCTCCCCGCCTCTTGTTCTGCACCTCCTGGAGCTGGTGGCGCATTAGATATGACTTCGGGGAGCGGAAGCGGAGCCGGTCAACCCCTCTTGGTTGAAAGAACGGTGGCCAGACAGGTCACTCTCTCTACTCGAATTGGTGAAGGTCGTTATGGTGAGGTGTGGCTGGGTAGACTTCATGGTGATCAAGTTGCTGTAAAGATATTCTCCAGTAGAAATGAAAACTCATGGATAAGGTGGGTTACTAATACTCTCTTTTTATTAAATATTAAAGATTCGGTTAATTTGAAAGATGAGTAGTGAAATGGTGGTAGTGCTCGGTTCTCTAATACTAACCTTTGTTATAGTTTGTTATTTGATATGCGTTATCGGTGCTTAGATGATTAATGTTTAAGAGTTATTTTCAATCGGTCTTCTCTTCCTTGAGATGGAAAACCTGGTTGTTGAATAGCTGGTTCGACTCTGGTTGTGTTTGCGTTGCCATAATCATAAATAAGTTCAGTCATTTGTTGTGTTAGCTTATCATCAATCATCTAACTTCTCAGAGTCTATTGCATGATTAGGTTTAGGTTCAATGAACTAGAAATTTAAAAAAAGACATTTAAGATTGAGATTTGAGACGAGGTCAATCAAATGCTTTAACCTAAAATCGAAAAATAATCAGATTCTAAAACGCGTAGCCCCTTTTCGTGCATAATAGGCTAAGTTGATTTTATATTAAGGAGTTCGTTAATCAGGCTGTTCTATATCAAATTTATGTACAACCGCACTCGTATTGTGCCATCACCATGTGCATCATAAGCTAAAATTACTATGCTTTAGAAACTGATCGTCGGCATAAGAAAGAGGGCGTGATAATACAGTATTCACTGTCGTCGTAGTCAATTCTATTGCTATTTCTGCTTTTACTTCTCCATAACAGCAGCCTTAGTTCTAGCTTGGAGTGACTCACCTCTTACACTTCGCTAACTATCTAGTCTTTCTAGTTGCTGCTGGTGTGTGTGCGTGTGTGTGTATTTGGGCTGACCCAGCTTTTGCCAACAAGAGAGCCCTTCCCGCTCTGCCTCCCTACTGCTTAGTCGGTTGGTGTAGCTCTCTCTCACCAGCCAACGTGCACACACGAACGACCCAGTTAGAAACTCATCTGGGTGGAGTGGGGTAGGGTAGCGCGGAATTCTGTGTGAAAGAACGGTAGGCTGGCGGGTGGTCCCCTTTATGGGGACAAGGTCGTGACCACGACGACGACGGCGACTGTGACAATGCTGATAATGATTATGGATATTGGGCTTTATATCCATCCTAATGTATGCGTAGGACCGCGCTAAAAGGTGAAGGGGTTTGTGTTTGGTCACTTGACCAGAAAATGAAAACAAAAATATTTCGTTATTTGTGTCTTATACTTAAAAAAAACCCGTTGAAATTACAATTGATGGAGTTCAGAGAAGCTTGCGTTTTTATTATTTCATTGTTTGGCTTCTTACGAGATTTATTGCCTTCGATTTTCGTCGCTTCTATCGTTTTAATGTGCGTATTTACGTGAAATAAGTTTGTTCGATTCCGAAAAAGATATTGGTTTTCCTACACTGTCATCTGGAAAAGCTCAGTCCTCAAAAGCGGTGTTCTACGCTGAAGGATTTTAAATTACTCATCCATAAGTATTCTTCAGGTTATCTTTAAATTGGGAGGAAGGTGGGAGGGGGAGGGGTCTTTATGTGAATCATTTACCAATGGCCTCATCAAAATCGGTTTGAACTTAGTAGAATGTCTTACGAAAATATGTTTCCTTAACTAGCCATTTTAATCCATTCATTATATCCATTCATCATCCATGCACTGACCATCTATGTTGATCGTTAACCTGATAAACTTTAAATAAGTCTTTGGGCCTCTTTTCTCCTAATACAGACTTGGGTGATATGTGTAGTGCTTTTCTTTTTTTCGATTTTAAAGCTGGTTGTAACCACAGTGGCACATCGGCATTTATTTTGGCCTATTGACTCTGATAATAAATAAATTCAATGTTTGCGTAAGGCATGCGCTTGCGTTCACACCCAATCACCAATAAATCAATTGAGATAGTGTTGCTTTGGTATTCACTTATTGGTTAGCGGCGGTCAAAGCGATTTCCAATTCTCTTTTCATCTGCTTAAAACGTCCTGTCAATTCTATTTGAGAGAGCGGTAATACGTGTTTTTAATTTAACCTACTTCAAGGTCACATACACGCCCCTGTTTTATAAGCCGACAACCCGCTTTGAAGTTTCCATTTTTCCTTGCATACATTTTAGAGAGAAGGAGATCTACGAGACAGCAACCCTTCGCCATAGCAACATCCTTGGTTTCATTGCTGCGGATAACAAAGATAATGGAATCTCCACCGAACTCTGGCTCATTGCTGAATATCATCGTTTCGGATCGCTCTATGAGTTCCTTCAAGTCCACGCTTTCACTTTGCCAGCACTCATCAAAATGGTTTCTTCAATTGCTAATGGTCTTGCCCATCTTCATATGGCTATTGTCGGCACTTCGGTACGTGGATGAAATTATTGCATATTCCCCCTTCCCTCCTTTCCCTCTCTGGTTCTTGGGAGTGTATGTGTGGTTCTATTGGTGTTTTTATTGTTGTGTGTTGGTTGTTTGCTTGCTAGCTTGTGGTTGTGTAAAAGATTGTCTTTCGCTAGTCCTCTCACTCTCTGCCAGTTTTATGCAAATTTGAAGGGTAAAGATACACATTTTTGTGTTTTATAAACGTTATATTTGATGATTCCCGTGATTTGTAGTATTTATGGTTTATATTGAAATTAGCGTTAGGCTCAGAGAAACCATTCAGTTTGTTTCTTGTTACTCTTTCCTGGGCTAGACGCTTTAAGGAACTTGCCTTCTCCTAAGTAGATATGTTTCTGAATGTATTTTTTCAGTCACATGCCATTAATCGCCTTGAAAATCAGTCTATATAATGATTAGTAAAGTTGAAGCCCTCTAAAGGAATACCATCATTCATATTAGGTAGGGAATTTTGATCCAGAAGCTTCTAGATTGACGATAAAAATCTGCTTTCTGCAAGTTCTACGAAAACTCTTGAATTTGACGTCATAAGGTTGGCCATGCCTTTGACTGAATGCGTGTGAATCCATCGGAGTAGGAATATTTATCGAAATGTGTAAAAACTTATCTGTGGAAATCTCTGTCAATCTTTGACTTGACTTTACGTTAAGAAATTTCTTATCTGTAATAAACCATCTTCTTAGAACGGTTTTAAACAATATCGCCTTGCAAAAGCTCGAAATTCTCTAGATCTAACCTTTCCCTAAATCTATCTAAACGGTTACTAAACCATAGTTTTAAGTAGTGCAAATAACTTGCTTATTATTCATTTCCCTTCAATATAGCTTGAGATATGTCCTTACTTAGGTATAATTCTTTTCTCCAAGGGAGCTTGGAATGTTGTGCTGTTAACTATTGTTCTTCTATACTTCAAGTTTTCGTCAGTGTACGGTGTTGATAGTAGACCCAGAATCGATTGAATTCCTCACACGTCAACAGTTTGCAGGACGCAGTACAATCTTTTATGCTCTGTTTTTTTTTTGCTTCTTGTATTTACGGTCAAGAATGTTGTAAGCGAGTGCTGTTTTATGGGAGACTAAGAATAAATGAATGCAGTGTACGTACGTATAAACAGACCGTGTGTGTGTGTGCGTGTTGGTACGTTACGGATGCACTTTCTCACATGGTCTTCTCCTCGTTTTCTCGTTGTTTTGACAGCGGATCTCACACACGCGCAGGAGTAATTAGAGGTGCATCCATTGCCCCCTCCCTTTCCTGTTTTATCACAGGGAAGGACACTCATCTGTCATTCCCCTTTTATCGTTTAGGCTTATCGGTTTCTCTAATCTCGCTCTGATTGATGTTTTTCTCTAAAAGCGCACCCATCAATCACACAAGCTGATACTACTCGAGTGTTCTTCTATCCGTTTGATTGATACATTCGAACCTTTGAGAGAATTGGTTGAATAGGAGCACTTAATGAAGCCGATTAATTACCTACCTATGGATTTCTGCTGCTACTGATTGTCATTTTTGAGTGTGGTGTACGGGCAAGCGCTCATGCGAGTAATGCGTCCGCTTTTTTTGGTGCGGATGCATGCGCTGCTGCTGCTACTACCGCTAAAAATAGGTGCAGCCTCCCCTTTCTCTTCTTGTTGCCCAGGCAACCAGGCAGTCGTAGCTTAGATTTCTCTATCGGCCCCATTCTGCTAGCTTGCCTGCTGTGTGTACTTTTGTTCACACCGGAACGCACTGCTTCCAATGGTGTTTAGTTTCTCGCCCGTAGCGACTGAATACTTGAAAAGTTTGGTTTTTGTGGTGGATACTTTCTCTATCTTTTTGGATGAGAGGGAAGGAGCGAAAAGCGAGGGCCAATTCACTTGCTACTGTGTGACGTCACTTAGCTTCGGCCACCTAATGAATGTACTATGGTCTTGATTTAAGGGATCTCTTTAGCCCCTTTAGAATAATTGTTCATATTATTCATTTGAAATTATACTGTCGTTGAAAGAGAGGGAGGAAAGTTAAATGAAGTGATAGTAACTGTTCGTCATTTGAAAATAATTTCGATCAGAAGTATTTTATAGTTGGAAGGCTGTTTAACAACCACGTAATATTTAGTGTAGTTATTACCGCGGTTACTTTATCTTTATAAATGGAAAACATGGTAGTATGACGTTTTCTTTTTTTTCTTCCAGTTGTATGAACAAGTCATGTAAATCTAGATGTCTTTAGGTATGTTAAGGCTTTTCGTTTTGATCTTCTAATGAACATAGGTTTGAACACACTCCGTCAGCATTGTCTTGAAAGCTTGCTAGTTTCAGCATCTACTTAAACCAATAAGCAGCTACTGTTTTTCCAACGACCATGAAAACTTGGAAATATCTTTGAATATTGTTATTTTCAAGGACCTCAATATCACTATTTAGGTTTGTATTGAATGAAAGCACACATCAATACCCGTTTTGGTCAGAAGGTTCAAGTCATTACTCAATTCTTTTATTCTTTGTCATCAGATTTTTAACAAATGTTGGCTGTTTTCTATATACAGATTACGAGTCTACAAAGGGTTTTATTTTTCAATATATCAATCAGAATTTTTTGTCCATAGCCTCACATGCTTACAAATTTGTGGTCTGATTTCTTGGAGTGACGTTCTCCTTGCCTATAAATAACCTGTCCCATTTTGGTTATTTCACTCTGTCTCAATTCTCAGCAAACCATTTGTGGCTGTGAATTGATAAGGATTTATAACCTTTTTGATCTACACAGTTATGGTACTCATAGTCCTTACTCTAACTTCCTTTTTCTCTTCCTTCTCTCTAGGGTAAACCACCAATTGCCCATCGTGATCTGAAGTCTCGCAATATTCTGGTTAAAGCTGATGGAGAGTGCTGTATTGGAGATTTGGGTTTCGCTGTGCGTTATGATAGCATTACAGGCCGTGTTGACATTGGTCACAATACTGAACGCGTAGGCACTAAACGCTACATGGCTCCCGAAGTGTTGGATAACACTCTGTGTGCGAATTCTTTTGATGCTTACATGCAGGCTGATATCTATTCGCTCGGGTTAGTTCTGTGGGAAATGACCAGACGTGTCTATGTACCTGATCTCTATGGTCCTGAGGATTATCAACTCCCATATCAGGTATGAATCTTCAAAATTAGTTTAATACCAGTTTATTTGATAGCAAATTCTTAATTACTCTGTCTTGTCTTTGTAGGATAATGTTGGTCCAGATCCTTTGGTTGAAGAAATGAAGTCGGTAGTCTGTGAATTTGGACTTCGACCTCACTTGCCACTGATCTGGCAGACGGATGAAAGTTTGCGTCTACTCTATCACATAATGACGGAGTGTTGGTCAGCCGATCCTACGCATCGTCTTTCAGCCATGAGAATCAAGAAGGACCTGGCAAATCAACGTCAAAAGCTGGGTTTGCCAAGCCAACCAGGTGATACCGCTTTGCCACCACATATTCTGCGTCAACAACCCTCCTGTCGTGACGCTCTACCTCCTGGTGTCTTTATATATCTATCTGCCAGCAGTGGAATTCTAAGTGATCCCACCACTGCTACTATCACTGGATCTACAACCACAAACACTTCGACTAAAACCACATTGCCTGTGACAGCAGTGGTTACTCATCACCAGAAGACAGAAGGGGATGAAGAAGTAGCTCTGCTTGCTTCTTGTGGTCCCACTCTCCAACCTCCCAATGTGGTTGCTACAGCAGCAGTAGTATCTAGTGGCGCTGGTGGTGGTAGTGGACTAGGTGCTGGAGAAAATTGTTGATTAAAGATGTGAAAACAGACATTGTGTAGTGTACTCCTTCATCACTCCGCCTCCCTGTGCCCTGCATTTGCCCACCCCCAATGTGTACGCGATGTGTATTTTATTCTTCCCCTTCCTTCCCCTCCCCCATTCTGACCCCTGAGTGAGCTATGGGCACTCAAACACACAAATCAGCCTCATTATACAAAGCAGCCATCATTATTCACATCTCGGATCATTTCTCAACCACTTCCTGGTTCAAGCAGGCGGTTTGGTTTGTGTGTGTGTACGTGTATCCTTTCCTTCTCTTCCGGTTACTACTATTGTTTTCTCCCTTTTGAGCTACTCACACAATCTCTCCCCGGGGCGCGATACTTTTTTCTTCCTACTTTTTTCCCTACTGGTTGGTGAAATCAGCAGTTGCCGGTTAGCCGTCCTCCTTTGCCATGCATACACAAGCGCCTATGAAACATACAATGTGACTATCTCTTTTCCTTGATGCTTCTTGTTCAATCTCTTGTGTTTATGTACATAATATACATACATATATACATTACTATACTTGAATACGTGCCTTCGAGAATAGATGACTGACTCTATTGGGTAGATTATTAGTCAGCACTGGGCTGTGGTTCATGAAGCTGTCATACAGTTGATCAAAATGATTACAGTTCCGTACAGTGGGCGTGAGGAAGCATAGCTTTCGAAATTATCTCTGGTGAAGGTATGGGGAAGAGAAATTGGTAGATTTCCTGCCTGAAAAGTGGTGGTTTCTCTAGTAGTGATTGGTGGTGCTTTTTACTGAAGAATTTCTTTTGAAGCTGCAGCTGTTTTATGATAATTCGCACTTGATACCAGTTTCTAGGAACGAGAGTTTGTGTCCATTTTTGTTTTTGTAAAAACAGCTTTCATAAGCCGGTTGTAATTCATTCGCAAAAGGAAAAAGAATCTTATCTTCACGACGTGTAGTTGGCATAAAATAATGTCCGCCATTGTTCCTGAAACGTTTTCATTTGGTAGGTCACTTACAATATTTAGTAGAGTTGTCCTCTTTCAGGCAACACCTAAGTTAACAAAATGCGTGTCTACAAGACCTTGGTAGAGGAATCCTTATACATCTTGGGAGAGTGGAAAAGTTAAAAAGCTCTTATTTAGTTTTAGTATCTAATCGGTTCACGAGAAGAGTGTTCATTCATGAATCTGTTCAAGTCCTCTTCAAGCGTTTATTCATCTAAAAGTTGGATAATACGTACCGATTATAGGACTTTGAAAAGCCGATCATTTTTTATTCTGGCTGATTTTTCGCCTACCTCTTGCCATCATAATCGGGCGATTTATCAGATATGATATTTGAGTGAATTTGGTACTCATCCTGTATGCGGCATGATCGACCGTACTACTTGTCATGAAAGGGCTAGTAGAATGCAAGGTTCTCATTAGAGAGAATTCTGGATGCTATTCACCATACAAGATGAGTGTTGGAAAGCACTTTGCTTCAACGAACTCAAGAATTATTGTAGCAGAAATGCCACAAATGTAGAAGGATTTCTTTATTATTTCATTGGAATTCGTGTTATGAGGACCGCTAGCTTTAACGAAGTTTTTGGTACATCTGCTCTAAGTTAAACATCAATTACATCAAGTAATCACATGACCTTCGACGTGAAAATACACACACCTTTTAATAATTCATGATTTAGTGCGGTGCGGTGATACGCATTCTCAGAATTCGGCTGGTGTTCACACGAAAAAGTCTTGATGTTTTCTTTAGCTCATACCTAAATCTTGAGTTGAGAGACCTACTCTTCACCTGTCTACCTCAAGTGTCATTCAGATTTGATTGATTGCGCCTATATCCTAAATCACTGATAAAGCATTATGAGGAAGCGACAACAAATAGAGATTTTTATTGGCTCCTATCACGTTGTGTGAGAAAAAAAAACAAAAGAAGACCACTGTTACAAATAAATCTTTCGCAAACTTTCAAGTGGTCCCAGGATTTGTAACAGTTCATCTAGGGTACTTTAAATGATTAATTTGTTGTGAATTAATAGTAGAAGGAGGGGAGGGGGTTCTGATATGGTGTTCTCAATCTTCCATTTGAGCACTCCGCAATTTTCGTAGTGAACTTTAGTTGTACTTTTGATTATGGACTTATATTGTTGATTAGCTTATCGATTC
>CAADRB010000010.1:4256870-4299507 GCA_900708905.1 Hymenolepis diminuta
GGGAGGAGGTCGAAATGGAGTATATAAAGTGATTTGATTCCTGGAATCTCGACCAATATATTTAAGTGAAGTGTTGATCATACCACCTAGTTCTATTACCGAACATGAACATTTAAATGAGACTAGCAAAAGTACTCCGAACATAACATAAATTTACTTAAATTTCAAACATAATTGTATTCATAGTCTCAGTAGTGCCATGATAATTTACTATGAAAATTACGGATTAATTGAATTGTCGTCCGACTTATACTGATTTAATTGAATGAATATTAAGATCTTTTTCTTCAAACCTGGAGGAACGGTACTGTGTTAATTTTAAAATGCACATGTTGTAATACTTGTATCCAAGCCTGATATTCGTTTAGAAATGTTGTATTTCCGTGTATTCCTCCGCAAAATAAATGGACATTTCGAAATATGCAAGAGAACTCTGGTCAGTAAGTCACACACGATAACTGCTATTTTCTCCAAATAATAATTGTTACTACTTGTTCAACTATGGCGTCTTTCTGACATGCCTATCGTTTTATAGAAAAGGATGGTTATGTTAAGAGATTACCAAAAGTCTTGCTATCCAGAATAATATCAAATTATTATAAGGAAGGTAAGTGGAAAGTATTAGTGCCTTTAAGGACTCTTCTGGCTAGGTTATTGATATAATGAGAGAAAACGAAGACGGGAGAACTTGAAGTTTTCATTCCATTTGATTTACTGCCCTTCTGATAATAAAATTTGTCTTTCGGTTTTGATCAATTTGAAAGGGAAAATTACAGCTGAATTAGAGATTTTATATGCAAATGCGACATTTTGGAAATTCCAGCTATGACGCTAATTAAAAAATCGAAATTCACATCATCCATAACAAGGTTTAATAACAGCTGTGACTTGATTAATCGATTTTCGGTATAATGATAATTCGTCGTCTTTAAAATTACCTTAAAATGAAATTTAAAGTTGCTCGAATAGGAAGTAATACGTCCTTAAATGATGTAAATAAAATGACCAATTACTTTCAGATATGTCCTAAAGGAGAAGCTAAGGCCGGTTTATTATATTTTTTAAAGATTTATGGCTGCTTTCTTTTAATACAATAAATATGGGAGAATTATAGCTTTCCCATAAGAATAATTTCTAGCCAACCTATTTAAGCCGAAAGATATGATTGTTTTCAAAGAAGAAATTTTAAATTATTGCTACCCTGTAGACTAAATCAGGCAAATTAACTGTTCCCACAAATTTGTTCTTCTCCATGTCCAGAAACTTTTACTTGGTGATTCAGTTATGAAAATAGTCGAAAGAGCCGGTGTTGGGGCTTTAAATTACAATGAATCTTTGGACAGGACGTTTTTATTCAATTCTTTTTCATTTAGGCGGGATTTTTAGCATAATCTAGATTTAAATTAATCTCCACTAAATCAAATACAGTTGATAGGGGATTACCTATTAAATAAACAGATCTACGTATGAAAATAATTCTGTTTGAAGAGATAAAACATCAAAAATATCACGAAGTACTCCAAGCCAGTTAATATAACCTTGATATTAGGGCCTTTTGCAGAATACACGTAAAAATCGATAAAAGCTTAGTCATAAACAAAAAACTAATAACAACATTTTAGTTTATGAGCTTCGTTCACTTGTGTAAAAGTGAACTACAATACGGACAGATAATTAAATCCTTCTGGAATTGTAAATCGGCCAGTGAATAAAAATTTCCAGAAATTAAGTTAATTTCGCGTCGGAAACAGCAATTCTAAGCACGAATTTTCAAATTCATAAGCGCGACATTGATGAATGTTAAAAATTAGGAGATAATTCAGACTACATACAAGAAGAAGAAAATTTTGCATGTTATTTTAAAACGAGAAAAAATATAACTTAGAGGAAGAGAAGAGAACACGTTGGAATGATGAATTTAGGCGAAAAATTAAAGGTAAATTTGTAACGAATTGGATTTCTTATTTTCATACAAAATATTTCTGACTGCAAAAGTGAATTTAATAGTTTTGTTGCATACGTCACATCCCATAGCAATGACAGTTATGCTAGAACGAATAAGAAAAAAATAGTCTCTGTAAGACATTAAAATGCCTTTTCTACATATTTTCAAAACTTACAAAACACTATTTGTGGAATTCTAAAAGAATACGTTTACCTAGCTTTCGTTTCAACCTAATGCTGAAATTCTATCTATTAGGTTATCGGTATTTGGAGTGATTAACATAGCTACTACCTGGATCAATTAGTAAAGATATAGTTTGATGAAAAAATAAACTGTAAGCAATTAATGTTAGGAAATAGAAGGAAAGCGCAATTACTTATGAGACAAAATGCTATTCAACTTTTGAATTTGATATTAAATGAAGTTAAACAAAATCTACAAGTTCTAGATATTATCAGTTCAAAGTCTATGGAAAAATCAAAATAATTTAATGAAGAATAAAAAGAGGAAGTCATCTATTTCAATTTAATGGAAAAAAATATCATTTTTAGAAAGATTGAATTTACTTTTCTGTTTTTTAAATCTATGTATCCATTACTAATCAATTGGGAATGCACTGGCAAAAGTGAAAGGAAAGAGTGAAAATTACGGTGAAGAAGGGTAAATAACTTGAGTTAGCAATAGCCATGAAATTACCTTATTATTATGCGATGCAATAAAAAGCTATTGAACTTTCGGGAAAAGTTTATTTAGAAGAACCACGATCAAGAATCAGTAAAGGAGGCATCTTTTTTGGAAACTTACCAACGAAATTTCTTTCCATTCCACGAAAACTTACTGTTGGAAAATGTCTTAGTCGATAGTGACTAAAACGACTTCTAAACAGTTTTAGACCCAGAATCTGGGAAGATATTGTTATAACTTTCCCTCATTATTGAAAAAATAATTTTTAAAAAATGCTAAGTAGATAACTGTCTAACAAACTCAGTGATTTCTCATCTGAATGCTTCAATTGCGATAAATTGATCTCCCTAATACTTGATGAATTAAGTAAAGTAACAAGTATCATCTAAAAATTGATTGTACAATTTAAACCGCGGTTGGGAAAGGCTGGAGCTAGGAGGTACCAAGATGAGATGGGAAAATTCTAAAACTAATGCTCGTCCCAGTTTCACTATTATGAGACAGAAAGGAGACAGAGAGAAAGAGAGGGAGGAAATGGAGAAAAGGCGCTTGCCTTCTATCTGGTAAACGGAAAATCAGAACGAGATACCGGAGGAATGTTTTACAACTGGTTATTAGATAACGGAGAAAAATCGTTAAATAGCTTAAAGGTCGAAGGATGGTTCATGCTCCGAGTGAGCCGAAGAGGGTGGAAAACTGGGTTAAATCAATACGGAACCATCGCTAAATCCCAAGTTCGCTACACTATTTCTGAAATAGATGCATAATTCTAATGGACACACATCGTTTCAAATTTCTGTTCATAAGGTATATTTAAGCTCACTCAACTGCATATGCAGGGTGGCAGAGCAAACTCTCTGCACGATCAGACAATAATATTGTAAGAAGACAAATCGTATCCAAGTATTTTAAATGATTACTTCATTCTTTATTCATTCGAGATTTACTTTTCCACTTTAAATTTCGTACTATTTAATACCTATATCACTTTTAGACAAATAACTGAGAAACACTTTATGACATGCGGTGACTTAGTGAAAAATTTCTACTAGTAAGAGTTATTCCCCTTTTCCTAAGGCAAAGCAATCGGTCCTCAGTTATCACTATTTAGACGTCTGTGTTAAGCACGGGATACTTGTAGCCTTTAAGAAATTGTATGAAAAAGTTATTTTCGTAAACATTCGGCTTTGTAAATATTCAGCATATGGGATTTACAGATATATTTTGCCTGTGTAGATGATGGAATAAAAATACAGAAACCACTTGCGAGGTGAAACGCTTTTTTAAGAGTGCTTATTTATGAAAGGCAGGAAATAAAGAGTCTAATAATTTTCATGTTCATTTAGTGGAAGAATTTCTAAGCCTGAGGAATTCGTAGAGCATGTCTAATTGAATAACTCATGTTTAACCACTCTAATTGTTGGCTATTTGTCAGAGTGTCACTCCGCTAACCGAAGGAGAAACGGACTTTAATCTTTTACGTAATCGCCAACCCCTATACCATAGATGAATTTAAAGGAACCAAATTCGCTAAATTCCTTTGATATTTCTTTGATGTTGATTAATTACTATGTGTTGATCGTACAGTGCGTAAAAATCTGAGTGAATGAGTCGTAGAAAAATTACGACTACGTAATTTAAATTCTATTCCCTTTTTAATTAATTTAATAAGCATTTGAAATGCTATTCTTTGATCTTAATTAACTTGAAAGAAATTCGGTTAAATAAAGATTTGGATAGTTGTTAAAGATATTCCTAAATGATCGACAAAAGAATATTCGAACAGAGCAAAACGCTACTAATAAAAGCGAGCTAAATCAGTTCAAGTTTAAACGAATCTTAGAGAATGAGGACATAGGGACATGCCATTTTAAATATAGGTGAGAAAGGTATGGAAAAGTAGACAGTCTAAGAGAATGCTCTTTTAAATATATTGGAAGAAAGCTGATTGTATAAGTTAGACAGGTAGTTTTATAATAACATAGATTCTACTCCTTATCTTCATTCCTGAACGACAAAAACACTTTGTGTCAAAGTATTTATTTGAAAGATAGATTTTGATATTTAGACACAATTTAGGTATGATTTTAATATTAAACTTTAACAGACTGCTTTTTTTAAAAATCTGCCGCAGGTCCGACTACATTTAGAATTTTCTGGCAGATGAAAACCTCGTGATATCATATTTCCCCAAGGACGAGATACAAAACCGACTAAAACTAAACCTTGATGCTTTAGTGTCGGTTTTATCGCATGAAATGCATAATGTACCGCTCGTCAGCAAAAGGTGATAATGTCTTGTACATGTTACATGAAATGTTAAATAGAAATGTG
Source organism: Hymenolepis diminuta (assembly GCA_900708905.1). NCBI lineage: Eukaryota > Metazoa > Platyhelminthes > Cestoda > Cyclophyllidea > Hymenolepididae > Hymenolepis > Hymenolepis diminuta. The sequence continues at coordinate 4,261,834 of CAADRB010000010.1, forward strand.
TTCCGCACTAAGTCTTTAATTATCTGAGCAGCGATAAACCAGAAAAGTACACGATTTAATTTTTTCGAGCTATTTTCTCTCAAGTAAAATTTCAAAGCTAAAACCTTCTAGTGACTAGTGTTGTGAAAGCTTAAGTATTATGACCCCTCAAATTAGATATGTGGATTTGACCAATAAACCTCGTTAGTGGTCTTTCCTTTGTCGATGTAACTTTTGCTGATCGGTAACCGACAATTTCGGCTTCTTCATAAACTATTTTTCATTCTTTTTCCTATCAAGGTAGATAAAAGGCTAGCAAAAATCCGAAATAGATCTAAATACACTTTAGATCTAAATCACATATTTAAATTAAGGTAATTTAGTTTTACATATTTAATAGAATATTCCAAGTATTACTTTATTGAACATTAAGAAGTGTTGATTTATTATGTACTTTTCAGTCATTTAGTTAACTAGCTTCATTCAATTTACTAGTAATTTTAGCACCTGAGGAATAAAATACAAATCCGAAAATGTTGCAATTATTTATTTCGATACAATGATAGGGTTTGTCAAAGGGCTTTGACAGTGACCACTTCAGGCCCCTTTATGAGACACAAAAAATAAAGCGAGCAGGAAAATTTGAAATATGAGAAGAACGAGGTGATGAGATAACGAACTCATCAGTGGATGTAAGATTTACGATTGTTATTACTTTATAGCTTTAATAGCACTCTAAATAACTGTTCCATTTCAGAAGGAAATTAATACAAAAATACATATTATTTTTATTTCGTTTTTAATAGCCTAGTCTTTTCCACGAAAATTTTTTTTCCGCGATATTTTATTTGAGAATGTAATTATATGCAAATTCAAATGCGATTTAAAGATAAGAGTGTGCAGGGAGTTTTGGGATAATTCCTCAAGTATGATGGCGAAAATTTCCCCTAAAATGAAATAGAACGACCTTGAGCATATCCGATAACCTTGAAAATTTGGCCAATGAGACTGGTAACTTAAGGTCTAATGGCCATTTTTGGAAGAGTAAATTTCATTTTCTGAAAATTAAAAGGAATATGGTTAATAAGGCAAACTTCAGATATACGTTTTCTTCATACCTTAGTAAAAAGTAATGCTAAACAATTGTGCAGGTAAATTCAAATTTAGATCAAAGCTGATATTCCAGTTTAGTTAATCTAAACTGATTTGTTGCTCTATTGAATCAAATATGCATTTCATTATTTTGTATGTATTACCCTGGTTTCAAAAAATAGTTTTGTCTTGACATTCTAAAAGATGAGATTGTTGGTTAGAAATTGAATTTTGTTTTAATGGTCGATCTGTAGATTATACCGGAGATTTTACTTCCTACAATTACTTACTGGGAATCTTAATTTGAAGTGACTTTGATTTTCCGCTGATTTATTAAATTTCCAAATGAATTAATAATATCCTTTTAATTATGAATTGTCATAAGTTATTCTAGTCAAAATACTACGATTTGAATTAAAAGGAGGTATGTAAATCAACACAGTTTATCATTAGGTCTCAATTAATGCATTCATGTTCTATTTTAATTATCGTAGACCTAGATTAAGATTAACTGTCAAGACCTTCAACAATATCCACATATTTCTAGAATCAGGTTGCAGTATAACTTTTCGGAGTTTGGTCTCTGCCTACTCCCCCAGCACTCTATATTGCCATTTTCATCAATACGGAATGTGAGTAAAATTTTTTGAAATAATACAAAATGTTGAAAGGCTTAATTCGTTCAGTCATATTTCCGTTTAACTTTATGAAAGTCTCTTACGACAACTGGGCCCTCTAATAAGATTTTCTATCACAAAATGTAAGTTTCTGTTGACTAAAAGAATTATTAAAATATTTTTTGTCAAGAATTCACTGAAATTGGATTTTACGAAATTAAAGTCTTACCAATGCCCCATCATATTCATGCAAAATATTCATAAAGATTCCAAATTAAAACTGATTCAGCGTACTTAGTGCCTCTGAAGGCCAGAAAAGATTAGCTAATATCATTGATTTAAGTGTAAGATAGGCGGGGCTCAAAGGCATTAAAGACCACTCATTCCAATTAAAAGGTTTAAAGATGCATCCATTTGTCTCTGAAGTACACCACAAGCAATTCCTTTGAGTATATAGTGAATAGAAAATGAGCGAGATAAAGAAAATATATTATTAAGCTCAGTATTTAAACTTGGACATCAGTCGATTTCGAAGAAAGTAAAAGCCTTTAAGAAATTAAGTACTGAGTGCTACAAATCAAAACTTTTGTTATTTTGTATATTTTTCACTTTGTGTTCAATTGTATTTTTACTTCTATCAAATTTACTGCCATGCAGTTGCTTTGGAGTTTAATAATGTCCCAATGTGGGCAGAAATCGCACTGGATACCGATGATATATCATTATGATGGAATGGCAACCGTAAATAGGAATTATTCAGCTGTAAATAAATTACGAATTTCGGGGGGAGATAAGTGAAATTCACAAGACCGAAATAGCGATCACATTAAAATAAGATTAACCGCACTTCGATAACTATATCGGTACCCTACGCCCCTGATCCAATAGCACTATCATTTAAAATACCTATCGAATTCACAGAAAAGGTTACATTAAATTGCAACGTAATATAATGCAAGTAATAATTTATTGACGTGGTATCAAATCAACGTTCAATGGTATTCTAGGAGATAATAAAATGGAGATGCAACATTTAATAAACACCCCACAACTATTAGACACCAAGGTCAATTTTGTTTCATTGAGTAGGTAATGAGTTTAACTTCGTCAATCATTTTACTGTAGTGAAATTTATGGATGATGACTTTAGCTAACATTCTGATTGATCGGATGCAACACAATGCATCATAAATATTTTATTACTTGGTTGTTATTATATCAATTGACTAGTATTATTAATGGAACTCGGGGTCTTGCAGAAATCGAAAGATCATAAAAGGAGATGTGGGGATTTAAACAATTTCAAAAACCAAGCCCATTAAGGAATTATTAATAAGGCTTGACTTGGGTAGAAGGAGGGTATCCTGAGAACACTCTGGATGTACACCAATTAGCATTGATCTCGTGACCTCTGATTTGGTGGATATGTAAGGTGACCACTGAGATGCGTCATTCAGTTTATACGTGGAACAATAAGATTGAGGAAGTAGCATTCAAGAGTCTTTTGTCACTCTGATATTGGCCAGTATTAAAGGAAGAACCGATCAAGTTTGTCTTTCTAGTCTCTGAAAGTATATATTGAATGTTCAAACGTATGGCCTCTGTCTTTCTCTTTGACCACTATGCCAATAGTACCAAATATAAGGAACGCAGAATATTCAGTGTAGCTACCATTGACCCCCTCCCTCCACCCCATTTTTGGAATATCTTTTCATGAATATTTGCAACAAAATAGTTTAAATTTATTTCCATAGTGCACAGTGACTTCATGCATGATCAAATTTTTAGGTGGCTTAAAGGTAACCATTTTGTTCGGGTAGTAGAATGTTTGGTCTTTCTCATTCAGAGATAAATGATTGCAAAGCTATTTCCAGATCAGAGGATTCCAATGGGATGGCTTTTAAACCGGGCGCCCTGAAGTACGTTTAATCTAGTTGTGGATAAAACTGTGGATTTCAATAACTCAAAATAATTTCCTCTTTTGAAAATAATACTGGGAAGCTAAACCATAGATAAATTTAAAATTTCTTGTTTTTTTAAGAAACGAAAACATTAAGTCTTAAAAGAACTTAAATATTTAAAATGTAAAACAAACACGATTTAAAGCAATTTACCATATGCACAGTCAAAATTTGACTAAACTGGTCCAACAAATTAATTACTTTTTATGAAATTAACTCAAAGTGTGCGATTTTTTTATTTTTATTTATTTGTTTTTATTTATAATAAGATAATTGATTAGTTTTATATAATTTTACCGGTCTTTATATTTTTCGTTTTAATTGGTGACATCCAGTTCAAAGCATGGACTTTAGCCTAAATATTGCATTTTTATCGTAACGGACGGTTAATTTTGAATAATTTGCTTCCTCGACTTTCCAAATAGGAATGAAATTTAGACGTTCGCAAAGGGAGATAAAGGAGGGAGGTGAGTGGGAGGGAGAAAATGGCTGAGGAATCATGAAATAAATTAGTCATTTTCTCGAAATATGTCCGCGCGCAATAGAGGTGTGCGTGTGTGGTCCACCGAAGAGGTAGGAGCGCACTTTTTCATTTACAAAATACTTCAAATTTGCTCCTGTAACAACTCCATTATGCTCTTTTCCTAATTTCACTCCCAAATTGAAAGGAGAGCAAAATAATTTGCTCATACCTAGACATACATTAACTTCCTCTTTTACAACACATCTTTATATATTGGCTTGTGTAAGATCAGCAGATTCTTGTTATTTGATATTTATTAAAGAATCTAATCTTTCAGATGATTTAGTAACTTTATACAAATTTCATTTTATGAGTTTATACTGTTAAAAAGTAGTCTGAAACAATTTTAATTTAATATGATTTAATAATGCAACGCAATATGGTTATTTTTAAAAATTTACAAGACTTTGTCAACACTTTTTAATGTTTTGTCAATAAAAGCACTAAATAGCTACTTAACCAGAACGAAGAAATATTTTACGAAATTTTGGAGAAAACAAGGCCACTTCTGTCATCTCATTTTACTTATTGTAAATTAGAGGTTAAAAAGTCAATTAAACATGATGTCTCTGAATTAGTTTTCTTCAAACTTTCGTATTCTCCCTTACTGATCCACAAGTCGAATGCTCTACTTAAAACATCCGATATTAATGATGATAAATTCTTTTTAATTTAAAACTGAGCTGTTTTAAATTAAACAAATTTTAAATTCCTGAGCATTTTAAAATAGAAAAGAAAATCCTGCCAAACTTTATGTCATAGTACAAAAATGGGAAGGAAACCCGCTAAAATGTTTAATTTTCAATCATTATTTCCTACATTTAGAATGGGCCTTTTCACGAAAATGCATTTGCAGTCTTGTTTAGAATAAAGAACAAATTGCTCTATTTTAAATTAAAGTTTCCTTCTTTTACATTTTACTTTTTATTCATTTTATTCAACGATCAATATTTCCATCATATTTTTCACTTACCAATTAAGAAAAAAATAACTTAATTTTCTTTCATTTATATGGAGAAGTGTAAATACAGTTCTCAGTAGTGGAAAAATTGTTAGAAAATTTTCATTCTTTTGAGAGAAAATTATAGACATCAAAAGATAAAAATATTAATGCAAGATTTTAAGAATCACGGTTAAATTTTCTAAATTTTAGTCAATGCGCCGTAGATATCAAAAGTCAGTCGACACTAAAATAGCCTCTTAAGGAAGTACATTTAAGATAATGGAATTTGAAGCTATTTTATTAGAAAGATTTAACACAGTACTTTAAAAGAAATATATATGTTCTTTTGAAGACTGTAATAGATGGAAATACATTTCTATCGTGGAAAAAGCAGAAACTGCCAAGTTTTCAAACAAACAAAGTAGAAAATGCATTTTTGAAGAGAATTCTAGTATTATTTTATACAAAATCAATTTTTTAGGATGTTGTAGTGGAAAATTTATTTTTTTTTAACTTCAATTATAATTTAACAGAAAAATTTTAATCCTCAATTAGTCACTAATTTAACGAAAAGAGATACTTCTTAAATTTATCAGCGCAATTTTTTAATTGGATGAATTAGATGAAAGTACTCAGTATGCTTCAGTAAGCCAAGACAAATTCACTCAAAACTCATCAAAAATAAGGGAAAACACGCTATAATCTAAATAAGCAATTATAAAGCAGAGTGGAAGATGGTATAAACAGATAACCACATATTCGAAGTATGAAAGGTAATCAGAATCTAGTGGTGAACATTTGGCGACTGGATTGACCATTTGAACTGGCTAATGCGTAATAAACAAAAATTGTAATGAGTTTTACTTTCCGATGTTATCTTTATCTAATGGATGAGATATGATCAACCATTTCTAATTGATCACATATTGAGATTTTATCTAAAATAGTAAAACTGCTCTCCAGAAAGTCTTATTTTATTGGTGTATTGACAGGAGGAAAGCTCTAGTCATTTGCATAACTATAAAATATATTTTATGAAATAAACCCATTATAGGAAGTGTTTAGAAATATCCAATTGCAGAATTTTGAAATTAAGTATTTCAGCAGGCAAGATTGTGATTACACTACTTTAATTATCACGAACCGCAATGAATTATTTGAAGTTCGAGTTAATTAACCGGTCTTTGGGGCGATAGAGTTAGAGAGATGGAAGAGAAGAAATATCCATATGGAACACATATTTATGTATAAACGATGACTCGTTGCAGCGAATAGGGAGTAATAGGCTCTGTCATTCCTTTTTTAAAGCTAACTATATTTACGCACACAGGGCATGAGTCGACTCCCATTCATAAAACAATTAACATATAGTATATTAATTGAGAGTCATTTGGATTCCTTAAGTCCCTTAGAGAGAATTCAAGCAAGGCCGGTTGACAGCTATTGTATATAATGGGATGTAGACAAGTATCTTCCCGCTATCTCGGCCATTAAATCTCTGGAATAAAGGCAAAAAGGCCCTCATTGTAACAAAAGCCATATGAAAATTCTCGTTCCAATACTGAAATCGGTAAGTTTGTCTTTCCTTTCACCCTCTCGGTAAAAATTTTATTGACGGCTATTTACTCATGTCCAAATCATATCTTAGATACGATCTTTCGTTTCAGTGGGCTCCAAGTAATATGATAAATTAATCATCAATACGTTTTCATTATGATATATTAATCTACGGAACATATGGAATGCATTTATGGATTTTTCCTTCGTGAACAATGATGTTGATATCTAAAATTAAAAAGATCTCAGATACGGAAACTTCAGAAACATGTTAGGTACTATGAGCTGAGCCATAAGAATTTTCATATTTCAAACAAAACAGATACATTTGTAAAAACTGTTGTTCTTATGCATAAATAATAAATGCTTGATTCGAACCATACTTAACAGAAATGAGTCTTCAGTGTTTATTTTAGAATCTTTCTATTAGTTAAATATCACTAGTTAGTTTCGACTTCCTTTCAATGAAATAAAAGCAAACAGCTGCAAGATCTGACGTGAATTAATAGCGTAAAAATGGAACTGAAATCCAATCATTGGAGCGACAGCAAGATGATTGAAAATTATTTCCCACAATGATCTTAATGTGCTTGAATGCTCCAAAAACGCGCCAAGTTAAAGACAAACTTCGGAGCTCGGAAACTCATTGTTTGACTAAAAAGATGGTAAAATTTAGCAGCAGTATTTGCTCAGAGAGATGTGGAAACTATCAAAAACTGTCATGCAAAACTCAAAGTTAATAGCTACATATAATGCACTTTAGTGAACCCAAATTTAAAATACGGTCTCATACGTGTTCACATTTCTTATTTTTGAAAGAAATTAAAAGTGGTCAAATTCTGGTCAAAAGAAGGAATACGAATCGGCCCCTTGAAGTTGAAGATTAACTTATATTATTCTCCTCTTCAAAACTAATGCTTATGGAATAGAGAGATAACATGCAAAAATTATGCTCCTATCAAAAGGAGAGGTAAATGGGAGTTATGATATCGATTTTAGAGCACGAGTACTTTTAAACATTTTAATAGTAACACATGGGCTGAAAAGTCCCGGGCCTAACAAAGAAAACACAGTTTTTTGGTTCAAAATTAGCTTTATTCATCGACGTAATCTCCATCAGCCCATGTGTTATAATTATCTGGTTTTTCAAAGAGAGATATTTGCAAAGTTAAGATAGACTAGGTAGGAAACTGAACAAGTGGTTAAACCAAAGCCACAACACTAAATTTTTAAGTGAACTATTCATTAAATTAACTCTGAACAGCTCAACTATCAAAATTAGATGTCATCCACAATATTTCATCTTTAAAATTGATAAACGATTGCTTGAGTGCACTTCTTGCCTATATATGGTGGCATCTGGTCATTAATTACTCAGTTATTATTTGAAAATATTACGGCAATTTGTTCAATTTTATCTTGGAAAGGGGATTTAAAACTCTACTTAGTTTGAAAATGAGGCGATTGATTTAGTTCAGCTAGATTAAATAAATATTAATTTCGTATGATAAAATGCGCATTTATATTATCATATAATGCCTATATCAAATAGATGCAACTACTTTTGATCTTCATAAAATGGTCGTCATTTGCTTCAATTATCTACTTTATTTTATTATTAACCTACTTAGCTTGTTAAAACTTTTCTCTTAATTTTAACGAATTGTGAAGTGAATTTTCAAACCACTGTTAGGTGAATTTCGGTGGGTTGATTTATGGAAGCAAATGTTTACTCTTTCAGTAAAATGCTTTGAAAATTTGTACAAAAGGGGTATTTTGCAAGAAAGTTTAGTAAATATTGGAAAGTAGGAGAGTGAGTCACCACTGAAGTGTTCTCATTTACTGATTTATTAGAATAAATTTGTAAAAGTATTTAAAATGGTTGTGAAAGACCCACGTTTGTGCTATTAAAATTTGTCAGTGGTATTATATTTGGGCATTTTTGATTGCAAAGTTTTAGTTTCGTACTACAATTATCGTTAACGCTTTAATTTAAGCACTAAAGTAATACAATTTTTTACAATTTTCAATGTTGGGAAGCAACTGACATCGGAAAACAGTAAGTTTAAAGAATGGAAAATGGGACTGTATCAAATGCTTGTTTACACTGTTCAGCATGTATTGATCCATATTAGTTAATCAGGAAGGATAGGTATTGACGCCACAATTCATTTCTTTCTTCCAATGGTTAAGAAGGCAAAAAACCTTAAGCCATAATCTGTAGTTTTCGGCTTTAGCATAGCAGCGGTGAGATAGATAAAAATGGTAAGTTAACAGAGCTCCGAAAGCTGTGTTTACTCAAGGTTAAATTCAAATGACCTTTCTAATGATTTATGGGTTTTAGACTTCCATTGAAGCTGTAAAACCCTTTGCAAAGCATTCCAAACTTCAACTTTAAATTTCATAAGATTGAATCTAAGAGCGTAGAATGGCTTCGACTTATTATGGTTGATAATCCATTAACTGGTGGTAATTAGTAAATCAAACTGAGAGTTGCGAAGGCAGTTTATATGAACCCTTATTTATTTGTCATTTCGGTTAGTTAACTTCACAGACTCAATTTGAAATTCAATTAGATCCATAAATCTACGTAATATGGCCTCAAATTCTCCGTTCTTTTATAGTCGAAATGCAGTTATTAATTAATTCGTTTTCATCTATACTATCTGTGATTTAAGCCGTAGCTCCCCTCTATAATTTCGCCATATTAAAGCTTATCTGATCCAAAATAACCTTTTGAGTTCCGTGTCCGATATCCTACTTGAACAACGAGGAATATAGCCGCCAATCACAATAACAACTCCCAAGCCCATTTAGGAAAGCTTTTTTTCAAATACTCAGCTTGGGTAGAGGGAGGTATCATGTAACCTCCCTAGCGAGAAACTCGGACTCAGCCGGCCTCTTTATTGGCCAGATCAGTGTGATTGGTCATTCCGCTCATTGGGTGTGCGCCGATGGATATTGAACTCGTGACCTCTGATTTTTCACACGACCACGTCAACCACTGTACAACCAGTGCAAGATAACTGCCATTGTTATGTTTTTCGTGGTAAAAAATTAAAATGTGAAAATTTCACCTCTGTAAATTAGAGATTTCTCTTGTGTTAGAGTACTGATTTCTTCATTACCCTTTATATTCTTGCATATGTATATCTTTGGCTTAGATTAGAAGAAAGAAGACCGTTGATTGAATTAGCAAACTTAATGCTAGAAAATAGGCATTTCAAAGTGAATTTGTTATCACACACTTTATAAACAAATACAAATATGTTAACAGCTGAAATGGACTGTACAGGTTTAAAAAACTGAGTGATAGTATCCCCTCCTCCCCCCTCCGTTAAATAATTACAAAGCGATTAGTTGTGATTGATTCAAATTTGTTGTTAGCGTAAATGAACTTAATTTATTCTTCATATTTAATCAAATTTATAAAAAAGAGACTTAACACGGCAGATTACTGATGTACCAAAAAATGAGGAGCGAAAGAGAATTTGCAGAAATAGATATCAGCACTTTCTCAACAGCATATGTAGAGCTGAGAAGAAAATTTCCTCAAAGTAAGTCAAAATTATATTTACTAGATTTTTAAACGCCCTAAATATTACAGTTATTGGAGGTTTTTCCTCTTATTAGCATTAGCGAAACTTAACTGATTTTAACGAAGTGATTTTCGCAACATGAAGCCAAAAATATATGATAAAATAACAAAATGATTTATTGAAATGATAATTTAACAGTTAATAATAACCGAATTCGGCGTTTTCTGCCACTCAAAATCAGCAGTACTTTTTGAGGGAATAAACACGATGAATAAATCTTGCTCATTTTTATCCATTCATCCGTCAAATCCGCCATTCCCTTTTGAAATGACATCTGTCAATGTTAAAATAAACTTATATCGTTGTATTCATGAGAAAAAAGCAGAACGATTAATTGGAATTATATATAATATATTATATAGTAACAAATTCAAAATTTACAAGTGGAATAAGGCGAATGGTAAATCAATACCTACATAGATGCACAATACATTAGAATATTGTTAATTTGATCATTTCGATCTCCTAGAATTTAGAAGTCAGAAGTTCTCCCCTTCAAAATAATTTGCTTCGGAAAACTTTTCGACTATAGTTTATTTAAAAAAGTGCATTCGAAATTTATCTATAGGTAGAATGTTTGGAATTGGAATGTCTTTTGACGTGTACATTCAAAAAAATAATATTTAATGTAAACAAATTAAAATTTTAAAAGAGAGTTTGATATAAAATCAACCATCAATTTGTTTACTTAATCTTAAGAATTATTTTGCTATTATCCACATTAATAAAAAAATTTGCAGGTTTAATTATGGAAAGCAGCTGACATCGGATAACGGTAAGTCCAACAAATAAAGAGGTGGAGATCAAAAAAATAAACGGAGCCACGTCAGAACATCAAAAAGTCATAATTCATTTGAATTTTGGACTAGACTTGCACAATATCTACCAAATGGGCGGTTCACGTTTCAGAATTCAAATTTCATAATTCGTCCTCTGGATAGCCGCAAATACTTATCCACTTGTTGACTGGATTATTTATTCAAGAGGAGTTGGTCTTGCTACTTTATTTCGTTGTTTTTCTAATGGTTGATTATTATATGGTTGAAAAATTATATAAAAGAAAGTCTCCACAACTGCTCAAGATCCTACTGAAGAGAAAGGTGGCGGAAGTCTAGTTGGTTTTCTTACCCCTAACGCAAAGAGGCAGAAAAAGAACAAAAAAGTAGGAAGAAGAAAAGAGGACCTGGAATTGATCAGAACCATATTTGCTGCTGCTCATAGAAAATCTTATTACGGCCATCAGATCGAAAAATGTACTGTATTTATCAAGACTCAGTGTTTCGGTACCAATGTAGTAAATTATTTTTGGTATTTCTACTACCAACATCACTACATTATGTGAATTTACATTTTTTTATCCATACTTTCTTCCCCAATTTACTTACTACTCAATTAGTTAGCTGTACAGACGACAGTCTTTAACATTGGCTTCGTCTAATTAACAGAACGGAATGACGGAATAAATCTTATAAATAACAATCACTATCAAATAATGCATTGTCCATCACGACGCAATTCAGTCAAGGGAAAGCATAGTAATAAGAATAACAGTAATCAAGACTATGAAACGTGGGAGGTTAAAAAGAATTACGTAATTAAATCAGAACGGGTGTTTGAATTATGGAAGCGTTGGATTATCCATATTCTCATAACTGGTATAGTTCACTGTGCAATACTTTAATTTTATTAATAATCTGATTCCCTAATCCCTGGGTGATATTGCGCCCTCGATATTCAAGTTCCTTTGTTAGTTAAGTGAGTGATCACGCCACATAGTTTGGGTCGTATTATTGCCTTTAGCAGGCAGATTAATTTAGCAATAATATTTGGAACATAGCATAGCTCATTAGAGTTCGATCAAGGTGAAATTCATTAATAGACGATACTATAACTATACCGAAACAAAAAGTGCAATTGAACGCATTTGGTTACAGGATGGGAAAAGACAAAGGCCTTAAATCCCTTTGGATTAAGCAGATCTAATTTGCTTGCTCCTTTCAACTACTGCTGTGAACTGTACTTCAAAACTGTCAGCATGGAATCATGCATTTTCATCAACTCCCAATGAAAGGGCAAATTTGTGTGGGTAATTTAAAAGTGCAGAATTTAGTGACGTAAATTTCACACCTCTGTTGAGCTTTGAGTAATAACTTTGAAATAATTGTTGAGACAGATAATCAAAAATCTATTTATGGACTGTATTAAATAGGCTAAATTAATTGTTACAAATCAGTAAAGAACATTATCAAACGTTACTTAATTAACAATGGCAAACTAGAAATCATGACATGTTTGTGATTTAGAACTTAAACGAGCGATCATGCATGCGATCAAAGATTGATGCTCTTAAACACCCTTTCAATTTTAATTTTGGAGGCGTTTTCTACTCGCGTCGATTAAAACCAAAAAAGGCATATAATACAAAATTTGGTTTTTATTTAATCCTTCCTAAGGCCTAACTTCTTTATAAATCTCTACTAATGTAATCTCAGGAATCTTGTTTAACTGATCATATCATATCATATTGTCACATTTAAAAAAGGAATATCAAAGTGACAATAACTTTCCACTTTATTACCTTACGATAATAATTAGGATAAAAATCATAAATTCTGAGATTGTCATCTTTATTAATTGCTCATGAAGGCAATTATATAAATGTTAAAATTTCTGGTTGATAGTTATGCCAGTTCTTTTGATTGTGCTCCTGGGAATAAGGAAACATTTATTATTTACCGATTTGTAGAATATATTACATTTAACTGTTTAATATTTTGAATAATTTGTTATTTTTATTTATCCGTTTTGCTTAAGTTGAAATCAAAATTTCTGCCAATAGGAAAATTGAAAAGTAATATTCAGTGCCTTTCGAAAGGAAAGATTAAGCTTTAGATGTATTAAATTTAGCACCGAAAAATGGTGCATTTGGAAATTAGAATAATTTATCACAAAATAATATATTTATTCAAAGGAAATTGAAAGATTTTAGGGGTTGACATTAATGATAAATTTTTCATCGTAAAAGTCATTTCAAAGAAGGCGGGGATCAGTTTTTCTTTCCAAATTTATAAAGTTAATGTATTTTAATTTCAAAAATAAAACTTTTATGAAACAATAGATTAAAATAAATTTTTTAAATTATTTAGATATGTTTAAATAATGCGCGCATGAAACATTATGCTATTCTTAAAACAGTTTGCTTCCTTTTTAATAATGTTAATGCTAGGGCTGTTTGAAAGGTCCACACTTTCAATTTTAAAATCTGATCTTTCCTTTTAAATTGTTTTAAATGAATTTAACTCTCTTTTTAGTTTGTTGAACTACAAATTTTCCGCGTCAAAAGTACTTTTTGCTCTTCCAGAGCATGGTTTAGCAGGTAGAGAAAATCATTTTTTCACCTCGAATGGATGAGAAAATGATGATGGTTTTGGAAAATTTTCTCATGCAGAAAGATAGTCTGGATATTTTAAATCTGCAGACTGTGAATTTGAATTATTCGCTTTTCATCCTGCTTTCACATTTCGTGCTGGCTAATTGCATTCTACCTTTAGTAGTGGCATTTCATTAATGTAATCTGAAAGCAAAAATAAGAAATTCGATGGCGAAGGTTTTGCTTTAGCTGTGTGTTTGACTATAAAACAAACTGGTTCAATTAATACCAAATACTAATACTAAAACGAGACAAAATGTGTAAATTTTCACCAATCCGAATAAAGCGAGATTTTAGCCATTTCGTTGGCTCAAAGTTAAACTGAACAATACCACCGCGGAAAGGAAGTGGCGCATTTAACAAACGAACAAACATGGCCTAGATAACTAACTGGAGTTTTAAAGTTCAGTTGGATAGTTATTCACACAGGAGAACCCACATGGGGTTCATATGCATGAATATGTTATGCTTTATTGTTTATTTGAGTGCCAGATCAGTCACACTTGACAGCGAGTGAAACCGACATATATCATTCATCCTGTGATTTTGTTTAGAGATTATAACAAGTTGAGAAGCCGCGTTGAGTGCATATTCGACTTCAATTATTTATATCTTTATGCATGCGTTAGAACCCGACTGCAGGGGAGGAGCGTTAAAATTTAGCAAGCTAACGATCAAATGTGTTGCTTTATTTACTGTTAAGATGGAACAGACAGCTCACCAAGTTCACACAGTATCGAATTTATAGAAATAACGAAACGTAAAAAAACCCATTTGAGAGGCAGGTAAGAGTTTGTACTTTAAGAGAGAATGATTAATGATAATGTGTTCAACATTAAGAGCGAAAAGTCAAAATTTTATATGTTTTCAGCATCACTTTTTTGCGCTGAAAAGTGAGATCAATGAATTGCCATTATAATAACTCACTAAGAGAAGAACTCTTTGACTCCCTCTCAGTGGCCTGACATCAAAGAAGAAAGGGGAAGTGAGAGGGGATGAAATCTAAGTAACACATATGTTCGCCTTTTCTCGCTCGCCCCCTCATCATCTTTTAAATCATGATCTCAAGTTAGAAGAAGGTGGTACAACGATGGGAGGTTAAGAAGGCAACTCGAGTGCCAGCATATGGCCCCTATCGTTAGGCCAAACATCAAGACGAATACTCATTTTGTGAGTAATTTACGACTGGAAATATCTGCTTACTTATTCAAAAGGTGCATGTGTGGTGAACCCCATTAATTTAAATGCTTTTCAACTTCAGAATGTCTTAATGAAGACTATCCCTTCTTGAAAATTCGACAGAGTCACGTTCAAAGATAAACGGCTCTAAAACCAACTCGGTTTATACAGCTGCCATATTTGAAGTAAAATCAACCTATTAGCTAAAATTAAACGAGATTTAGCGGGTCTCACTAATTGAAAGCGTCGTGTTCGATTAATCTCTACCCTAATTTAATGATTGTTAAATTCGAAAGTTCATCAAAGGCAAATATTAGCATTGATTAAGTTCTAAATACCCTTTTCAGCATATTTAACGAATTTTTTCCAGTTATTTTGAAATTAGTAACAGGTGCAGTGCTGTTATATCGAAAAATTTTAAAATAAACGCGAATACGAAACACATAAAGACGAAATTAACCACAAAGTATCCGCAGTATGGAGAAATAAATTGAAGGTGCACCAAAAAGAATCTTGGCACCACGAAAGAACAGAATTAGATGTGAAATCCTTTTTAAACCAACAGAAATGATACAAAAGTTGAGCTAGAGAATGTTAAGAAAAAGGTGACCACAGAAAGGTGCTGCAGGAATATACCTGTTCAAAATATAACACTAGCACCAGTTATTTCTTCTTTGAATGCCGCTAGTAACTAAAATTACTCTACGCTGCGATCACGTTTGCGCGATCGCATCGTTTTAATTTTGATAGGCAGAATAAATTTAAAAATATCAAGGATTTATTTTTCTCTCTCTTCGTTCTCATAAACAGCCCGAAACGTAGCGAATTTTCATTTATTTACATTTTATTCAGGCGCCCAAGTGTCAGTAGTCATAAGGGTCGTAATTTTATCAATTAATAAAAAACTACTGAGAACTTTGAATTGTAAAACCAGGCTCGAGAGACAAAAAATCATTCGAATATACCATCTGATACTCCATTATTTCACTTTATTTATGTTTCGGGCCGCTAACTTCTCATAAAGAAATAGAGGTGTCAAATGAATGCAAATTTCCGGTTATGTTGAATTAGAAAATATTCAGAACTTCACTACATGGATTAGCTGCATTCATGTTATCTCATATTTTGTTTCACCAATTCAAAGAAGGGTTTAAATACTAAGTAGTAGGTTTTGAAAAGTTTTAAACCTTGGAAATTAATTTTTGGAGTGAATACATGGTGAATGGTCATTGAACATCGATGTTAAGACCACCAGGAACTGCTATACAAAACTCAAAGTCGTAAATTCTGAAGTGAAGTACCTATCAAGTTAAGATTCTAAGGTGAACTCTTAAATACAATTCGAGTTTTGTATTGTGTGTTTTCTTCTCATGTCCCTTATTATAAAAAAAAGTTAAATTATTCCATTTGCGGATTAAACTATGAATTGATATAAATTAATTTTTTTAGCAAATTGATTAATTTTAACTTAATTTGAGTCATCCAATGCTTTGAAAGTGGACATGTAAAGTGACTCCTCTTTAACTAGAAGTCCTCTTTTTCCACCTCTGAGTCACAGTTCCCTTCACATCAACAGGGTAAGTTTTAAAAAGTAGGTTCTATATACACTGTAATTATCGTACTTCCCTATCTTGGAAATGAGTGAAAGGATGAAGAAGAACGAAAAAATGATACAAGATACAAGCTTTCCTTTTAATTAAAATAGATGTACTTGGTTGACATAGTTATAATCTCGTTATAATTTTTGATTGAAATTTTGTAAAAGACTTCCAAAACGAGGATTTGCCAATTTGGTTATCAAAATTCAGTTAATCGACTTGGTAAATTTTAAATGCAAATTATATTTGCATATTCCTTGAGTAAAGGCTTTTGTGTTTGCTAGCCAAATGAAAATTAGTAAGATTATATTTACTAATCCAAGAGAAATTAACATTTGCCCATATTAAAAGGTCTAACTCATAAAATTATTCAGTATAAACCCATTTGCTTTCAAGAAATATCAGAATTATGGGTTTAAATTTACTGGGATCATTGACAATTAATTGTAAATACGCTGGGTTGGCTCATTCAACCACTTAATCTGATCAGCTGGCCAGTAAAATCCAAACTTCGTGGTATGAACCCACCCAAGAATTATGGGGTCAAATTCTGAATTTAGAACTTTGGAAAATTAGAACCTTACTCATTAGGAAATAAACTAATGGGTAAGCTAAAAGCCTTGAAGTTCAAATAAAGCAAGGTGTTTTAATATCATTTCGGCCCTCATTTAGTAGACAATTCTCCTTATGTCGATGCTTCTCATGATTGAAACTTACGATTTTATACGTTTTAAAGGATAATAATTGTATTTTCAATGGATACTAACTGTTGAAGGAAGTAAAAATTTATTCTTTTACCAATCTGCTAATTCAGAATGACAAATCGGACTAGAATATGCAATATTCAAACTCCTAAATCAGTAGGAGGCAGGTAGTAATTTAGACCAAAGCCGAAATTCACTAGGCGTTATTTAATCACCGAAATGCCGGCTTAATCAATTTACATTCTTCGAGAGTGATAAAACTTAGTCAAAAGAACTAAGAGCTGAATCACACCTGTAAAAGTCGGAGGATTAACAAACAATTTAATTTTTTCAAGCATATCAATGGAATGAGTCGTGTAAATGGATTTTGGCATTCTTTTAATTGAATACTGTAAAAACTCTTTGTTTCAATAAATGCATTTACAGACACTATTATAGAATTTCTGTTTGTGCTATTTATAATAATTTTTTATACATTTTAATGAATAGGGTCGCCAATCATCTAGGTCTCGTTGAAATTAATATCATTTAATGCAACCAATCACATTTATTATAGTCTCTCAAGTGCCATCCTCTCAAAATACAGATCGTTTGTTCGAATATGCGGAAATAATTCAACGAATGTTGTGCAATATATAAATGAGTTTAAATTTTCAGTGTAAGGATATAAAATGAAAGCTATTTAGAGGAGGGGGTATTTTCGGCAAACGATCTCTTAAATTTGTGCAATTATAGATCTGCGCTTTCCTCTGATGTTAAAGCCGAACTGATTTGTTGAATGTGCCTTAAATGCTTGGAAGAACGGACAACTATTGCAAGTACCCCTAATTGCCATGAAAAACAGAAGTGACTCCTCAGGTAACCGAAAGATGTGTCAGAAAAAAGAGACACCACTCAGAACTTTAAGAGAGAAATCGCCATTTTCAACTTTACTCTCCCTTCGATAAACTTCTCATCTTCATGTCCAAATCTAGTTTTCGATCACTTGGTCTGAATAATAAATAATTTGAATATTTATTTATACAAATCGGGTTCATTGTTCGAGATAAACGCCAGAACACAGCTTTAAATCAGACTCATTTTTAACAACGATGATAATTGCGTGTTATTACGTATACAAGCGTTCATAACGTTATTTGAAATCAGCTAAGAACAAGAACTCCAAAACATATAATTATACTCATATACGCACATGGATTATCAAATATACCCAACAAGAATCCACACTCCTACGACGGGAAATACGTTTCATTAATCAAGCTTCCGTTCGTTTTTGCGGCAGTCCTTTTATCCTCTCATTCCTTGTTGTTTGGTAGAATTATTGCAGTACTGGACGTTTGCTGGCAGGGCAGGAGGTGGATAGGGGTGACCGGGTACAGACATGCGGACGAGGGGGTGAGACGACCGCAGCTGGGTGGAGTGGACTCTAGTGACCCAGCTTTTTACCGTTTAAAAATACAGAAATTTTCTCCAGTTTCCGGAAGTTTATTTATAATTACAAGACACGACCGCAATTGCCTTTGAACATTAAAATATTCTCATTTTTGGCTTTCTGATTGGATGCCTCTAATAAACTCTACTTGTTGTCGATTAAACTTGTATTAGGCACAGACCCTGGAAATGGATCCGCTACTAGCAATAGGACTTTTCTATTTATTATTATCTATCGAATAATAATCCATCTCCCTGCCTTTCATATGCAGATAGTCCCAAACATAACTTCTCAACCTATTAGGGGAAGTGTCATTAATATCTGAAAAGGGAGAAGGTATTCTGAGTGAGAAACTCACACTCTGCTACCCAGTGCGGTTGGTCACACACATCACTGGGTGTTTGCTAAAGATCATAGATCTCGCTATCACTAATTTAGCAGATGTGTTCATTAACCACCAGATCACTAATATTGATCAAAATTTGTCAGTAATACTAAGGAATGGAGAACTAATAGTTCAGTGTATTTTATCAGTTTGCACAAATTAACAGGTGATTCTGCCATTGCTAATGATATTAAAATAAGATAAGATAAGCATTTGTGCGGAGGCTAGACCTCTAGTTAGTAGGCTTAAACGAAGAATGCAATTTTTGTTTATTGAGCTGAAAACTAACATACCTTAAATTTCCCCAATCCATTATGGAAAGTACAGAGAATAGTAATTTTGAAAAATTACTGGGAAATTTACGTAAACCGGTAATAGTCAGTACTATTGGCCGTTCTCATCATGAAAGTTTTTGCCGATAAGCAATGATCTCCGGGTATCGTAAATAAGCATGATAACTACGCTACCAATATACCTTAAATCATTTTGAACTCTTATAATAGTTATGCAAAGAAAGGTATCTTTTCTCAGAATACTGCTGGGATAAAAACCAGTTTAACAGATGAGAAAATCACGTATATTGTTTGGTACTCCAATTTTTCCCCATTTTTGATATATTTGCACGTCTTGACTCCCTATTGTTGTTCCTAAAGACATTGTCAATTATTCAGGGAAAAGACTGCTGTTTTAAGATTTATCATTTCGTAAATTTTGTCAGTTAAAAGTCATAAGCACCGATTTATTGTCCCCCTTCTTTTGTTGCTGGGCTGTTTTTCAATCTAATAACTTTTATTTGATATTATTATCTACTGTGAGGAAAATGCCCAGCGTCATTGTTAATGTTGGAGTTTTTTGACAGGAAGCGATTCAGTGAGAAAGTGATAAAAGTAAGCGGACATCAATGGCTCATTTTCGGCAATTTAAAATGCATATGCCATAACAAGTTTCCGGTTGTTTATTTAAAATTACCGCAATTACTTTTGATCACTTTAACCATCCTTGTTTAAGCTCGCTTTAGTTATTAAAATTCGTAATTTATTGTTCCTGTGATTATTTTTAGTACAAATGCTCTATGAAAACGAGTCCCTTAATTTCTGGCAAATGGAAATGTTCTCCTATGTTAATGGAGGAGCTGAATAGTAGTTGAGGCTATGTAATTTGTAATGAAGTTATTTAAGAGGAACGCCGTTGATGCTTTTAATTTTAGTAAAAATTTAAAATCCTACATTGACTAAGATAGTCCTTTTCTTTGCCTAAAATATCTTCCTTATTTTATTATGTTCTATAGGTCAAATGAGAGTCTCTCATATGGAAATGTTTACTCCCCCCACACGTAACCGCTAAAGAACAAAGAGGTATTTCAGATAACGAGAATAGTATCTTCAAGAATGACTCCTAACTAAAGTTATTATGAAAAGGAGGCTAAAACTATCAAATACATTTGTAGATAATAAATCGGTGGACAGTATATTTAGTTGGGTGCAAATTACAGTCAGTATGCCAATGCAAAAATCTTAGGGTTTTCTTTAATGACAGAATATATTTTCCATATAAAATAAAAATATTATTTTTATTTGTTACCGGAATATTTCAAAGTGGTATAAAGTGTTTCTTTTTGTGGTTATGCATTATTTTCAATTAATGCCTAAATAAGCTGAGAATGAAGACCTTCCCGGCCCAATTAGACACTCGTCTACTGAAAACTAATTTAATAATGAAACAATATTGCTGAATTTTTAACCAATTAATTTTATCGAGGAAGACATTTTATCATTTCGAATATGTAAACGCACTTTTACGATTATTAAATTATATTATTACTGTGTCTGAACTCTTGGCAAATGAAGCATACACAGTTTACTGTCAAACACTAATAACTTCTTTCAATCAAACGCTTTCAAGAAAGAATTTCAAATGGCATTTTTTACTTAAAAGTTACACGAATATCATAACTTTGATTTATTCTTTGGGAGAAAAAGATTGGGATCAAGGTCAATATACCCCCCGGCGGGGGGTATATTGACCTTGATCCAAAGATTGCTTGTCGGAAGAAATCCGAGATTAATTTAAATAAGAATTTATTTTCTGACATATCATTTTCTCATTCTCTCTTTCTAACCAATATGTCTTTGTGGACATCATTTGCACTTTCTGGACGAAATTGTCTATAACCTTCATTTTAGTTCATTGAATATTTTAAATAGATAATGGATGCTATGCTGAAAATACCATTGGCAGCAGTCTACCCGCTCTGGCTGTAAAAAGAACCAAGTAAGCCGATGCGACATGACCAACCACTCACTTCTATTTGCCTATCTGGGTCCACGAATCAAGATACTAAACCATGAAATTCGGATTTCGGAACATTATAACACTGCACATTGAGTCATGCCTATAATGAGAAAATAGATCACTTAAAGACTTGAGAATTAAATAAAGTAAACTCATAATATCCTGAATTTATTATCTAATTTTGCTCGATCCCTTTAGTATTATTCCTTGCTATTTTGTTGCTTCTCTTGTTGAGATGCTCTCCCTTAGTTTCAATTGGAAGTTTTTAACTTAAAACCAATAAATAGGAATAAGAATGAAATAATGTGGGGTGCTTCCTTCGAAATCATAGACTGTTAATCAATTTGATTCAATTTCCACTGTTTAAAGATTTTAATCGAAATATTATGTCAATACAAATGAAAGTCTTGGATTGTCTCTTAAAGCACCACTAAAGAAATCAGAGTTTTGGCTGATTGAATTTAAAAATATTCTCCAAGCTTTCTATTCGCTTCACACCGCTCTTGATTTAATTTATCTCTCGGCTTTTAATCTGTTTATCTATTTTTCCCCTTTTATCTAATCCCTGCCCACTGAGATTTACTCTACTTTCTTGATATAATTCCGGCCTCATTGAGAATAATTTCTGATTTCATAATATACTCCTTTCGATCCCCGTTTCATCCCTTACTTGACTACTTTGCTCATTCGCGTATTCAGGTTCTACTTCATGATTAAAGCTTTTAAAACTTTATTGTAATGTCATGGATAATAAAAAGAGTATATTTTTATCTAATACTTAGAACTGACAAATCAGTTACCTCAAATTCAATCATTTTTGCACGTGAGAGTGAATGATGAGCATTTATTTAATAGAACCAGGATTTATATTCCATAATAAATTAACTTTTATCATAGCAGATATAATAATTATATTCGCTGTTCTTATTTAAAATTTGCCACCATTGTTTAAAGCCTGTGCAATGTAAATAGGATTGGAGAATTGTTTATTTTTCAAAGCAAATGAAAGATTTATAGGATATAAAAGACACCGACAGCGGATATATGGTATAAAAATCTTGGTTTAAAAATATCAAAGCGCAATTTATTTTGGAACTAAATTATAGAAAAATTATTAAAATTAAGAATTAATATATGGGCTTAAAATATAACTTTTTCCGTTAATTGGTTTAAAATAGACGAAAACACTATTCTTTATTTTAAATTATGATGACTTGTGCTGGTCATATGGGAATAATGTTTTATTAATGAATCCCCCCTAAACTAGTCATTTCCATTCCCTACTTCCTTTCTAACTCCCCTTTTAATGGAAAAAAAGAGATTTCGAAGATCATTTTCTGCCTTAAAATGTGAGGTCTAGGAGATTATTGAGAGCACATTTGATTCTTTGGGGGAAAAAGTGGAGTTTTGCTAATAGGAAATCCTGTTTGGCTGATTATTTTCACTTATCTACTAACCTTGGGCGACAAACACGTTACAGCTGTCTGTCTTCAAAATCTCCCTTGGCCCCACATAATTTATTACTGTAAGAGGCTTTCTAGAATGATATTAAATGATAAATAGGAAATGTTGAAATAAACTGATCAAACTGACATTAATATAATGGTATTTAGAAAATAATCATGCACTTCTTCTTTCGCAAACGATGCGGCGTTTGATTTGAACAGTCACTCTTGCCGAATGCCTACAACTATTCCTTAAAGATAAAGTAGATATTAACGGGGAATTTTAGCCTCGATATTAATAGTGGTTGTTGCCAAATTCCAATTAAGAAAATATCTCAAGCTCATGAAGAAAAGTTTTCGCAGTACTTGACTTGGGTAGAAGAACGGGGGTACCCTATGGTCATTCTTAAGTGAAGCCTACATTTTACCACCTCTCTAATCAGCACACCACCTCTCTAGATGTGCACAGAGTCTACCAACTCAATGCTGGTGAATAGGAAAGATATAAACGCTATACTCTATCATAATAAATCCATTAATTAATAGATCGTGTCAAGGATACGGACTAAACAAAAACGATACACACCTCTCAAGTTCTAGTATATTAATTAGAGAGGCCTGCGAAACTAGATGATTATAGTTCATCCATTCTGGTTTTCTCGTCTTTGGACTTGATTTCTTTTCCACCTTTTGCTTGCAGCGCTCTATTCTGGAAATTATTTCCATTTGTTTATAAAGGAAGCGGAAGAAGGTTGGCTTTATTGCCAGTTTCTTCTTCGCGAGTTTGATATACCCGTTAAGAAATCTTCTGATTATGAATTCCGTTACTCTCTGAATAATGATAAGTAGTACACTAGGTATAATCCGATCTATGAATATTCACCAATAGTTTTTGAGACAATATGCACTACAGGTTATGCTACCGCTGCAGTAAGCTACTCATACTTTCCATGCTCCAGTGTCTTGAAATTTTGACTAGTTGGAACTCATTTCCTAACCCCTTATTTTGAATCCTAGCTTGCCTGCAAAGCTATTAATACTCGCGGTATTCGTTTCACTCAACTTGCACTATACTAATATTTTATTTTCCCGGCTTTTCTTTGATTTCACTTATATTTGCATATTTTATGAGATGAGGGATTACTATTCTCAGATGCATCTGTTTGAAACAATAAGAACAATACATTTATCAATTCTGGTCCTGAATGATGAAGTAAAAACCATTGAACAAGGTGTTCGCCCACAGTTCCTTAAACTGCTCTCGACTCTACTATAGCATCTGCAGCCTTGAGTTTCAAATAACAATGTTAGTAGTCGTAGCACCGATCTGATCATTTACTTTCATAATGATTCTCTACCATCTTTGTAGATGAATGATTGGTCTCGAAAATCCCCAGTATGCAGATAATTCAGCACATCCATAAAGATTCAAACTTCGAGCGATCTTTGGAGCGGGTTATTCGTCAGAATTTATGCTGTTAATCTATGATTTTCAGTTCATGCCTGCAAAAATACGGTACTGAATTATTACTGAAGATTTAATGGTCGTTTCCGGAATCTTTTCAACTGTATCACTTATTGCTGCGAAGATCAAAAATTTGTACTCTCTGAATTTATAATGATATCTTTTATGACTTTGTTTGGATATCATTTTCGACTTAAACGTCTTTATTCAGAATAGGATTCATGTGAATTCACATGCACATGCATCTATGATCAAAGATCAGTCACACGCGCACTATAATTCTGATTGTTCAGAGCCGGTTTATGTGATATCTAATTTATCATAAGTGTGCACACATGGTCATTTGGGGAACATAATTCTCTGTCAAACTTGCTTTGTGCCGATCATAATGTTAACGGATGAACGTTCCTCCCTCTCACACGCTAAAAGTAAGCACATAGAAAGCAAAACCAGCTCTTCATTTCCTTTCTATTGTTCCTCATAGCAGAAGAGTTTTCAATCTGATGGATAAAAAAGGTCTAGATGGACTGCACCTCCCTAAGCGCAGAGCAGAACAATTGAAAATCCGCTGCTGATGTATAAAAATGACTCGCGTAGCGTTGTGAATCTATCCAACTTAACCCGGTTACTGGACAGGGTGCGTGTATTTGTGTATGCAGGTGACTCACCATTTCAAATGCAGTCCTGGGTGGTGAGTAAATGGAAAACTGGGACTATATGAGTTCTAATAAGCTTCTGCAGAAGTCAATTTAACCAACGTAAATTGCGAGCCTGCCTATCGAATAAAGGCGGTTGCGATTAATCGATTAAACACATTTGAGCTCAAAATTTATTACTTTTTATAGTTAATATTGTAATTATAATGCATTTTACGAATAAAATTCTACCATAATAGAACGAGAATTCTGAATTATCCACTGAAGTCTTCAGTTAACTTTGGAATTCAAAAAGGATTTCAGCATAACTGGACCAGTGATTAAGATACACTCTTGTGAATGAAAATAAACAAAACATGTTCATCTTGAGTGAACACAGCTTACGGAGCTCCGCCAACTTGAAATTTCTGTCTGTATCACCTTTGCTAAGTTAAAACTACAGGAAAACTTTGCTTTCTCAACCATTCCAAGAAAAATGAAATGAAGCGGCAAGATCGACACTTCTTGATTAAATAATATCGGTTAATAAACACTGAGCATCGCAGACAAATATTTGCTACGGTCCAAAGGACGAATCGTGAAATTTGAAGTTTGGAAGGTGAACTGCCCATTTACTAAATATTGTACAACCCGAATCCAAAAATCTACGTCAGTATGACTTTTAGATACCTTGAAGTTGCTCTCTACACCTTTTGATCCTCTCCCCTTTATAATTTGTTTGACTTACTGTGATTCGATGTCAGTTACTTTCCACAATTGAAAATTGTGAAGCTGTTTTTTACTGTGAGTAATAATAATAATAATATACTAATATTCGCAGATAGACATAGCGTAGACAGCATAGACAATTGGTTGAGAATGTTTGAATAATTGAGCAGCACTTTATGCTTGCATTACCAATTGTATTTAGTTCTTTATCGATCTTGCACTTCCAACAATTATTCCGTCTGCTTCTTTTCATTTTTATTGAGTTGATTTGATAGGCAATCTTATTTGACACTTGATCTTTTAAATATTGACTCTTAAAGTAGTAATTGGGTGATTATTTTTATAGATGGGGTTCGATTTGCATTTAACATAATATTACACCACATTCAAGGTCAAAATAACATTACTTCTTGACTTTGATCATAAATATACAATTAAAAACGGGAATATTTTTTCGAGTGAGCATAAATTTGAACTCCCTAACTGTCTCTGGGTATATTTATAATCACTTCTAACTCATTTCATTTTTCTGCATTTACTAGTGATAAGCTTTATGAGCGATTTGAAATCCTAGCAGATTTAACTCCCACTGATCTTTAATTAACTTTTTGATGTAAGTCATATAGCATCCAATTACCTCTTATTAACTTTGCATTCTTCATTTATTTTTTTCTATCAAAGCCTATCATGGGGGAACAGTATCCCTATTTGTGATGAAACTCGTGATAAATAAAAAATCGAAATGATTCTGCTTCAACCCCTTCGACCTTAGTCTGATTACCAACGTTAGGAAAGGATTACAAAGTACTGGCACTAGTTCGGAATTTAGGATAAGGTGCTTGATAAAAATTATTTTACCTTTACAAATTATCTTTTAACTATTTAAACGGCTAACACTCTCAAGTTCCTTCATGGTTATATTCGGATGAGTACTTTTCAGTGTGTTGTTCCAACAACTATTTCTGCCTTGAAGCTAAATGACTCCATAGGACACAAACTTGAAATCTTCTGGTTAAAAGTTAAAAATGAAAATATTCATGTTTTCGAAAATACTTTGGCAACTAAATTAAAAGTGTTTCTAGCAAACGCCTTATTTCGCAATTAATAACTAAACGCGTAGCAAAAATTAAAATCTGTTTAGTAGTTATATCCATACTTTCTGGTTCTATTAGTAATTTAACTGAACGAATTTTGACAGCTATGAAATTTCAAACTCGGTTGTTATTCTGAGAATAAATAAATGAGAAAAGTATCCAAACCTCCTCATTTTCGTGAAACTAGGAAGTAAAGCAGCCATAATTAATAAGAGTTCTTGTTTAGATCGGTTAACAAACCGATTGTTTGATCGCGTGATCTGGATTGGAGCATGCACCTGTCAGTCGTCAATTCCTCTTTAATGTACATTTATTATGTCCTCTGTTCCACCAAAATTAATGGATTTATTTCCAAATTTGCAGCAATCTGCGTGGTAATGCAGGAAAATTAAAATGACTCAGAACCAGAACAATCCTGAATTTTTCAGACTAACGAAATGATAATGCTTCATGTTATTAAAAGAAGAGAGTATTCTATGCAATCACCTAGTTAGGTGATAAATGGAAAGTTGAAATCATAAATTTAATGTGAAAATTCTTATATATACAAAACTGACTTCCAATAACAGTACCAAATCTTTAGGAAGTTATTAATTTAGATGACTCTTAGTATGCTATGAAAGCATGGTGAATGTTTTCGTTGTTCATTTCCGTAAAGTTGAGAGAAAGTGAATAAAAGTTGAAAACTTGAAAGTGTAAAATCCGGTTAGAAAGCATTAATTTGAAGCGACCGGGCACTTATTTCAAATGAAGTGATTTCTAGTATAGTATTTCTATAAAGTGCTATTGACTATAATAGGTTGAAATTGTCGTACTGATTTATATGGTTTTCAAGAAGTTCTCCCCCCCCCCCCTTTAAAGCAGTAAATTTTGAGCACATTCAAAACTAAGTATGGTATGAATTAAAAATATAAACTCTCTTGTCCAATGAGATAAAAAAATTATCTACTAAACAATAAGAAATACGCAAATACCGTAACCACCTTCATAGTTATAGAGAGGTTAATTTAACTCTCACTGTCCGCACAACAAGGTCATGAGTTATCGCACACCCAGTACTTGCGCTGGCATGAAGGGGGTTATTTCTGGGATTCCTTATTTCCTGGGAAAGCCTCTCCCTACCTCCCACTTCTATTACTGCTATGGAACTAACTGATGAATCAGCTTCTGCACAGATGGGTACCTATTGATGGTCATTTGTTTAATTCCAATACTCCGGTTGGCAAAAACTTTGAAATATATCTGAATCATTGCCAAAGCCTCTTTTGTTTATTTCAAATAGAGTATTTTTATCCCCACCACTTGCACCACAGTGCAGATGTTAAAAAGCGAAGGAAACTGTATCCCTAGGATAAAAAAGGTGCCATATATATATATATATATTTGTGTTTGTTGAGATTTGCTTTTTACTGTCAATATTCGTGAAGCACGATATGATTCACTTATTTCTTTGATGAAGAGAAGAAATCTCTCTAGACTAGTCGGTGTCTTTTTTGGCTGACACATGACAAGTTACAAAGCTTTATTTCCCTGTTAACAACTGATGAAATTTTATGACCTAAATCTGCTCCTCTTCTAACAGCAATAAATTCAGAGTAGAAAATAGATTCTGAGAGAAGTATGTTATTATTGCCATCATCCTAATATTAATGTCCACCATGGCCACCTATTGAAATAGAAAGAGTGAGGGAGAAAATAAATCCTGCTGTTACTTTAATAGCCCCGCTTCATTTTCTTGCCCTCTTTATTTCTTGTTGATATTGCGCACGCCGGGCACTCGCTACTTGCTAACTCATGTCCAACGCACGCAATGTCATTGGTAAGTTGACGTGCGCGCATATTAATGCGAATGCATTACTCAAAGGGCTTGAACGAGCGTGCTCTCAAGGTTGCGTACTGTGATTGGTCATGCTCGCGATTAGCGCGGCGCGATACACTATGTGTATTGTTGTTGCTGTTGTGAGTGGAGATCGATGGAGACAGTTGGAGTTTATGCCACTGCTGTGTACATACCTACTCGACAGTTTAATGGCTTTGCGGAGATTTATTTGTACGCATGTGGGTAAATTTATAATGGGACCATCTAGTGTTACTTCATTGTGTCGCAGCCGTATTCATAATACTAACAAATGCTTTGTCAAATGATGGCAATTTAGAACAAAGAAATTCCGGAAAAGATGATATTAGCGATATTTGTAAGGTTAATAGAAATGAGAATTTGGTTTAAAATGATGATTTAAGGTATTGGGTTATCACAATTGCCCGTGTAAACTTGCCGTGATTAATGCTATTTTTTGTAAGTTTAGAAGAAGAACTCATTGGATAAATGGATAAGGAGGGGACCGAAAATTAATTATCATTATTGTTTAATGGCTAACCATTAGATTTGATAATATTCAGTAAATTATCTCACTAGAATTAATGGGATATATAAATGTAGACAATGTTTTTTTGCGGATAAATGTTCGTAGTTTCAGTTCATTCTTTCCCTTAACCAAGTAAATTAAACTTATTCAAGAGATTGAAATACAAAATTTCATAGCTGACCACACCCCTCATAAAATTACAAACAATAACAAAATACGTGTATTATTCTCGGGATTGGTAGTTCAATGGTTTAGTATTGAAGTGCCTAAAATTTTGAAGTTCATACAGCTCGTGTGATTTCAAGCTTAAATTAAACGAAGCTAGAATTACGTTCCAAACATTTCTAGATGAATAGATATTTAAGGTACGAACACAAATTTTGTGGTGGAGTACTAATTAACCTAAGACATTATAAGGACATTATTCTTGTTTGAATTCAAACCACGCGTTTAGCATGGAGACATATTGAGAACATGGTGGAGATGTTAAACATAAAGGTTATTCCAGCTGTTCCGCTTAATGAATGTCAACTTTCGAACCGTTTATGACCTGATGGAATACTAACACTCCATTTAATCATGAATTATTGGTGCACTGTACTTTATTGGAGGGCTATCATGGACAATAAGGTAAAATTTATGTCCACAATATCACTCATTTGCAAATTCTTTTAAGTTAGCTCTGACCATTTTTACCTAATACAACCTGCTTACTTATTTTGAAAATTTATTTGTATAGTTAGAACATGACACGTTTATAAACAACGTGGTGTTTTAGAAAATTACTGTATGTGAAAAAAATAAACATCTGACAATATTTTCGTGCAGAAGCATTTCAGTAGATGGAGTGATTCATTCATTCAGACTAAAATATTGATCCTGCTGTAATTTGAATAGACAACAAAGGGCCAATCATAGATCAATGAGTTATAAGCTTCAGCCAAGTAATGACGATAAATTTATTCAAGCAAATTAGTTGAATTCAAATAAAATTGAGTAATATGTTTAATCATTTTAGGGACGAATATTATACATAATTAATGGGGTTGAGCTGGAAGATAATTAATCAACCCATATAATATACTTTGAAAAAGAACTACTTTGATTAAATCCGTATATTTAGCACACTCATAAGACTTATTCAATCCAATTATCTGAGTATTTATGACAGAATAATTTTCACATGAATTTCACCTGCTTTCTCATGGAGAAAGAGTGAGAATTATTGAGAAGTAATGAAAAGCCTGAGAACCACCTGTAGACTCTCGTAATTAGTAACCTCATCTTGAATGAAGACGACTGAGTAAGCGTCTCAAGTTGCATCGTTGAACACTTCTCAAACTTTCATCAAATGAATGCATGAGAATAACGTCCTCTTTGGCAGATTTTTGAGTATCTTGCAGCGTCCAATCTCTAATCCTCCTTCGATTATCCGCTTCTCGGCTCATTGTAAAATTTTTAATTCTTTTCGAGAGAATATTATTTTAGTATTTTCTGAAAAGTTTAAATTTTATTCCTTATTTGTGTACACTCGGCTAGTCCAATTTATGTAGCAAAATGAAGTTGGCTTTATTTGAACACCATTCAGACGATGGTGGCCTCAGATAAGAACTAAAACAAACACTAAATTTTTTGGTATTCTTGCGAAAATTGACCTAGTGTGTACATTTTGAGGCAAGAGTATGTTTTTGGTTCATAGACGATTGCTGAGCTTAGAGTAAGCACCCATTTTGCATCAAGATTTGGAACTAGCCATTAACAGTTGATCCGTCATGATCTTATGCAATTTTCACTTAATACTAGGTAATTTTGGTGGACCATTTTGTTACCAAATGGGCCTTATAATAATACGGGTATAAGGATCCAACTAACTAACATTGAACCTCACGGATATATACGAGTGAGGAATTTCCTATAAAACTGCCTAGACCAGTGCAATCCGTCCAAAGTCGGGAATATCTAACAGTCCAAAGTAATCGCTCTCCAAGTTATGATAATTTACCTTTTCCCAAAACTGTGTAAAATATTAAAACCTGTCACTTTTAGTTATCTTGAACCTCTGCGCCCCAGTTACATCTTTATCATGAATATTCACCGACCGCCCTCTTTTTTATTAAGTAGAATGAGACGATTAAGGATACCGATAAGACCAGACAATCAGGCCCTAAAAAATGACTTCGAACGTAAACACAGTTCTGATATTAACTTAGTATTCTCCGTCCCCCTAATCGTCTAAGTCTATCTTGTTTTAGAACCTTCTAAATCGATTGTGAATAAATCCTAGTCTTTTAGTATACTTTTCCACTATTATTTGCAGCCCATCTATGGAAAAACAAAAAACGTTTCAGTAGGAATAAGAATTTACTGTACTTTACAAACATTGATTTGACTAGGACATTTACAAAATATTAAACGCAACATACACGTACATAGATTGACGATCCTATACTACTAATATAATCATGAGTATAAAAGAACGTGTATTTCCATTTTAGTGCGTATATGTGGGGAGTATGTGGGAGTGGGGGAGGGCGAGGGGAAATAAATGCCAATAATGAGAGAAAACAGAGAAAAATAAAATGGGGTCAGATAGGAGAGACATCATGATGGGGAGAAGAGAGAATTATCTTGAATTTGACGGTGGCTGCTGCTGTGATTGATGTCTACCAACTACTGAATTCGTTTGAGTAGTAGTGACACCACCATGGCGCCGTTGAGCATTGTTTGGGATGCGTTGAAGGAGGATTTGAGATTCAGGAACAACTACACTGCCTCGCTGTTGTGATTGAGGTGATTGCTGATGTTGGGCGGATGAGGTATAGAGACCATCACGTGTCCGATGGACTAGAGTCGTAGGAGGCGTCGGTCCAGAGGACCCTGACCCACCGACTGGAGATGTGGATGCGGGAGTGGCCGAGAATGTCCGGACAAAACGCTGCGCGGGCAGTGGTGCACCGGGTCGGAACTAGAACAAGAAATGCCACCATCCAATGTAAAATCATTTAAAGAATTCTAACTTTCTGAGTGATTCTAAACCAAAGTAGAACGATAATAAATTATTAACAACCAATTTTATGTTGATAACAACATGCCCGTTTCATTCTAAAAATGTATGTTTAAATGAAAAGGGCCCAATTTGTGAAGCCCTAATATTCAATCTCCATTATTTGATTCCTAGAGTTGAGTGAGGTTATGTCCACTACATTAGCAGCCCGCATCCAATAATCTTGAATTCAAAGTAGTAAGACTCGTAATATTTTTACTTGACTACCTACTAACTATTGACGCTTCAAACCTTATTGAACTTGCTTTCTGTCCCATGTATTCTGATGCTTTTCCATGATTAAAACTTGCAAGATTTTGCTGTGTAATGGGCAACAAAAATAATAAGGATGGCATATATAACATCGGGATAAGTGGACACATGACTGAAAATATATAATCTGGAGAAGATTTGGTCCACGGGATTCGGCTTTCTTACTTCTCCTCTCAGCTCGAATTATTTTGAAGAAATCCTTTAAGGGTCTCGCATTGAATTTAAAGTGACGTGCCACGTTTGTCTTTTTTAAAACTGAAAGCAATCAGATATTAGGAACTGGAAGTCCTTGTTTATTAATACACTCGAGGAACAGCGAACTGGCAGTGTGCAAAAACATCAATTCAGTCCTCGAGTTGGCAACTTAGTGCTCCACTGTTTCTGCTCGAATTGCTTTGGGGTGGGAATTTACGCTCTTAGAGACGGCAACCGATATTGTTAACTGTTTTAGCCGTGTCAGCCCAGTCAAACCAGAAGTTCTTGGTGCCCTAATCTATTTGCCTTATTCATGACCTTATTCACGCTTTGCAATACTATATTCAAAACCCAAGGCATTAAATTGAAAATTCAATCGAACTAGGTTTAACTGAAAGGTCAGTCTCTCTCATATTAGAATCGTTCCTGCCAATCACTACACGTCGATTAGAAAGTTAAAATCACAGAATTGTAATAAGTAACTTTGAATTGGCTAGTGAGAAATCACCGAAAAATAATTCATTGAAGGAATCTTCAGGTTATCATTTTCAGCTAAAGTATCCATTTCATTTAAACTAAGCTGTTAAATGCAACACTATGTAGCGTAGTATTCACATCTCAACTGCTCTCTCGCTATTTCCTAGGTATTACTTATCATAAGTCATTTTTCAGTAATTAGGGATAGACCTTAGTAACTCACTTGTTGCCGAGACCGAATGATATGCGGAAGGCCTTGAGCGTTTGCAGTGGGTACAAGTGTTATTCCGGTGGGAGTTCCGGCTGTGCCTTGAGAGTGATGCTGATGATAGATCACCGATCCAGGTCGAGTACCGCTTGCGGTGGCAAGAACTGTGACTCCACCACTACCACCTCCTCCAGTGGCTGTATTCACACCACCACTACCACCCTGTGACTGCGATGCTGGAGTCAAGGTCACACTTCGGCGCATAACTGTTGTTCCACCGGAATTCTGCGAAAAGAAAGGTAGATATCAGAGGCAGTTCTAAGCATATATCAACTTTTATAAGTAAATCGGAACAGCTAATTGGATGGCACGTTCGACTGACATACAGTAATAGCTTTTAAAAAGGGATCAGATTGACTAAACCATAGCCTACTTCCATTATTATTAATATATAATCTCCCATAGATAGTATGTATCCCTCTATAATGAACTCAGTCAACAGTCTGTAGCAGTCTTCACAATGTAGAAAGCATTTTATAAGTCCCAGGTCCAGTAAAGAAGAGTATTTTTCGACAAATAACCTGGATAGAAAGGCCATCCCAGAGACTTCAAGATTGGCGAATCGGCGCTCCAATATCCATCTGTTGACCACTATTAGGCTAAGTAATTGGTCATTCTGATCAATAAACATACACCGATGGATGTTAAAGTTTTGATCTCTGACAGAGGATAGTTGGCGTAATGGTAAATATTATCAATTCTAATACTAATGAATAATAAGCAGCTCGAATACAGCACATAGTTTAGCTCAAAATACGAGTACTAAATTTTAAACAGCATTATAAAAACAAAAAAACACGAATAAATAAATTTACAGAGGCATAACTACGGTAAAAATAGCGTGCCTATGGAAGTTAGCAACGTGCCGAGTAGGAGAAATTTTACCACTGCTACAGTTAAACGTCTCCGACTATCCTGAAACCATTAGAAAAGAAGAGGAAAATAAATATAGAAGTTAATTTGAATCTGCATAGGAGCATGGTTGAGATGGTACAACCTAGTAATATATAGAATCTATATACAATGCCTTTTCTTAACATTCCACCGTTTTATTATAAGTGATTAGTAACGTTAGTAAAGATGACATCATCACTGATCATTGTTGATGATCTTACAGTCCGAAAATATACGCAATTGCGAGGCCAGTAGTTCTGAGATAAAACCATTTGTTCTTATCCTCGAAACATTCACTCGCTACTTAAATAGAAGTAAGTAATATAATTCACTATTTACTAATATACTTCGAAGGGTAAGGCAGTATAAAGTAAAAAGAGCAGGTATGAACATGAGCAAGACACCCCTTTTACTCCATAACTCAAACTGAAATAACAAAATAATCAAGCCACTAATTAGATATAAGTAGCAATGTAAAACCAACCGAAATAACGTGCGCAGTACCAGCGGCGCCAGAAGCAGGAGTGACTGCAAATACAGATTGGGCTGTACCACCTGGACCCGTTACACGACGCAGAATACCCGTAGTGCCTGCCGTGGTAGCAACCTGACGACCTGTGCTGTTTGGAGTGGTGTAACGGAACACTGTTGGCGAACCACTACTTCCTCCATGATAACTGACTGATGTCGCCGTGGAGAATGGCTAAATAACAGGAAGAACAGGAAACCGTAGAGTAGAGTTGGATAAAAATGAATATTTGTCATCCAAAGAAAATTAAATTAACAATTTATTGTTAATTATTCGGCAGATTTGCATATCTGTTAAAATGGGCTCAAGGCAATCACGTATTATTATTGGGCTCTGGATTTTGAAGGCTATTTTGGGAGGCTAATGATTATGACAAGCAGTCAAAAATTAAGTAATTAATAATACATGAATGACAGCAAAACTGGGAATCGATGCATAAAAATTCGTTCATCTAGGCATCTCTAGACAAAGAAAATAAGAAAAGTAGATAGATAATGAAAATAACGATATGGAGAAGATCCAAGGATGAATTACACTAGCAGTGAGCTTCACAATGAAGAACAGACAATGATTGTATTCGATTGAGAATTTCTTAGGATTATGTTGCGGCATAAGATGAGAATTAACACTGCTAGACGAGATATCGATGCTAATATATACTTCTAACCATAAAGCCTGAAGTGGGCAAACTGCAATCACAAATCCACTAAATTACTAACCTCAATATATCAAAATATATGTCCATTATGAGTAGAACAAGATAAAGGCTGTTTAGACGATTGGTTACCACAATTTTAACAGGCAGCTCAACAATAACAGGGAGATATACAAGACAATAAAAAAAACCAAATGAAGAGCAAGCTTATCGAATCGATACATTTCAGTTACAACAAATACTACGCATTTGCAATCCGCCAAACAGAGCAAAAACTCACCAAAATGTTGGCAGATCTTGGAATAGCTGCCCCGGTGCCAGTTCCAGAAGTCGACCCAGAAGCCGAGCCAGTACCAGAGATGGTGACGATCGTGGGGTGCTGTTGTTGCGGATGATGCATACTCCGGGCAGCAGCGGCAGTGGATACAGTCGATGGATGACCGACAACTACAGCTGCGGTGGAAGCAGCAGCAGCTGTGGGCTTTGCCATGACAGTGACAGTTGAGGAGGTTGAAGTGACGACGTTACTGGCTGCTGTAAAGGAGGCAGAGGCAGCGGCGACTACGCTTGCAGCGTTGACAGCCTCTGTGCGTTGACGGGCTTCACGTTCCTCTTTATTCTTGATCACCATTGCTGGGGTGATAAGGTTGTCCGGACTTATATTGCACTCCTGTAACGGGTAAGAGTAAAGCATATAATCGGTGGGAGAGAAAAACTGGCATTAACCTCTAGTGTGTTACGGCGAGATATTGAAACGCCGTCAACCAGGCCCAAAAAGGAACTGAGAAATCCAACATTGCATCTAAGAGATGACACGGGTTGCGCGTTACAACGCATACAAAACTACTACTCTTCATCCAGGCACAATCGAACATATATAATAGTGTTTGACGAATACACATCCACATGCACATATTTTCGTCATGTTTAATCATATAATTGAAGTGAATCCGGAGCCATGCCGAAGGAAGTGATTTGACTAATTCCTACAATACGGAGGCTGGGCCAATTTATTGGTGGGTTTTATCAGTATGAATGTATTATACACGGAGAATTATTTCCCATAGTCAAAACGTTGAGCTTGAATAATGATTTTTGTTGTATTTCTGGCTGAAACGAAAGGAAAAAACGTTTCAGTCAGAATTTGCTAAGCAAAAACATGCATTGTTCTACCGTGGTAAACAGTTACTTTTTTGGTGTTGCATAGATGAAATACCTACCTAGAAGCGAAATTGTACCTAAAAACAAATTCGGATGAGTTGTGTTAATATATTTTATGATTCCTTTCTTCATGACCCGGACTTTTACCTAGCGTGACTTCCACATATTCTGCATGTTTTTAAAAAATTTAGTGGACTCCAATTTCAACAACCCATAATTATCTAACACATAATTACAAGTCAGATGCTAATCACAAGGGAGTAAAGTTCTAAAAATGCTTTGGGACTTCACGAAGTAGAAATCTGTAGCTTGGAAAAATAGTATAAATAAGTCATTTAGAAGCAGAGTTTGGAGGAATTGAAATAAATTATTGAACGTTTATTGCAGTTCCAACAGGTAAGAATAAATCAGGTTGTAACAGAAGTTCTGAAAATTTTTAAATTTGAATTAAAGTGAAAATTTTGTCAGAAATACATTTATTTAGTGTTCAACATAATCACCATTTTCATTAATTACATCTTCTCATCTTCTCAGAAGCTTTCTGATTCCTTCTTCGTAGAATTTAGCCAGTTCGCACTTAAAAAAAGAAACTAGCTTATTCATTTCGACTTATTCTCTTCAAGTAAGCCTTTGTCCCACTAAATGATTCTGTAATTTCCTGAAAAGATGAAAATGGGTCGGTGGAAGATGGGGAGAATGTGGTGGGTGCATGATGCACGACTTCCCAGCCAAGTTCTTCAACGGGATTTTTGGGGCCTGGCCTTGTCATGATGCAGGATCATTCCTTTTCCATTGATCAAAGAAGGCCACTTTTCCTGCCGTTAACTGCTTTTAAACGAGTTAGCTGCTGACAGTAAACTTCATATGTTATTGTCTGATTGTCACCCATTAGTTCATAATAAACAATTCCCCTCAAATCTCACCATATACAAAAGAATTATTTCGAGTGCAATCTACTTTTCGGTTGTGGAATTGGCTATGAACCATTGTCTTGACTTAGCCACTGTCTTTTGCGCTTAACATTATTGTAAAGGATCCACCACTTCTTGTCGCTGTCAGTTATGATTCGGTCTAAAAAGGTGCATGAATTTCACCTATCCTTCACGGTGTGAAAGACAACAGGTCACACGCTGTTGCTTGCTGATTTCTGGCAA
>CAADRB010000010.1:4299579-4382843 GCA_900708905.1 Hymenolepis diminuta
GGGGGGGAAGGTTCATTTCCCAGCCAAGTCTCATTTCATTCCATTTATCTATATGGTCTTATGACGGCTTACGTGAAAGGTTTTGCTCATTTCTCTAGTAGTGCAGGTTGGATTTTCAATGGCAACCTGTGATTGCTCAGAATTGAGTTTTTTAGGCATCCTATAGGTCTTTTCATTCACAACATCATTTCCATAAGTGTCCTTGGGTGTTTTTGCTGCTAAGCCTGCCGTATTTCCTTGATGAATTTCGAACAGTAAAATATGCCTAATATGCTCTTTATTTGGAGTGTACATTAGAGCTAGAAAAAGTTATTAATAACGGTAATATCACACAATCTGAAAGTAGGAATAATATTTCATTAATTACCATAGATAAACATACAAGCTAAATGGAAGTAATCGTGCCCTAGACAATAGGTCAAAAATTGGACAGAACTTCCGTTACAACCTATACCTTATTAATAACCCATAAGTAGAAAAAACGATATTCTCCATCACAAAAAACCGAATCTCCATATATTTCATTATTCAGATATCGTGTAAATATAAGTCCTGAATTAATCATTACAGCTTACAATCTCTTAGTATTGACATTTTAAGTTTGTACACATAAATAGCACTTCTGAATGTGAAATTTTATGCACAATGTATAGATTTTCAAATTAAAATACTTGCATTCCTTCTATTAACTGATAAGGATCAAGTCTGTCAGAATAAACCTTACAATTTTACGTTTGTTTTTACTTTCTTAGAACGGACTCAATTACAGTGACAACCAATAAGACAAGTTGGAAAAAACTCATTTCATAAAAATTACGTAAATCAAATCCAATCGTTTAAATGGGTGAGTCGAAATATCGGAAAGGAAATCTGACTCACTTGCAGAGCAGCGATATGCGAAGGATTCTTCTGAATCAAAGGCGCCGGCATAGCCAGCTGTTGCTGTTGAGTCGGACCACCAGCACTAGCAATGGCAACTGCAGCGGCCGCATTTCTCATGAGCATGGTGGCCGTAGTGGCCACCGGGCCCACGCTTCCTGATCTTTGACCGCCGCCGCCACCGACCTGTCCGACAGCTGATTGCAAGTGGTGGTGAGGGGCAGGAGATGCAGATGTAGAATTGAATTGCAAAGGATGCTTGCTACTGCCTGCAGTACCTGGTGGCTGATTCGGATGTTTGAGTGAACTCTCTCGAATGCAGCGTCTCATTATATTGCTGGATTGGCTGTCCAAAGTGGTGTTTGTGGATGATGGCACAGAAGTCGATGGTTGAGCTGTGACATTCAGAGAGTTGAGCTGCGACTGGAGATACTAGAGAGAGAAAATAGAACACATCTAATTATTACAATCGATTGGTTCGCAAATATAAAAGACCTAAATGACTAATGTAGACAGTGGTTAATTTATTAAATACAATTACAGACTACTTGTACGTTGGGTTATAAATTGAAACAGCAGTGGAATAACCTTAGAAATAGACAATTAAGAAAAGTGATCAATTCAACTGAAATGATACACACGGTGAGCCTTTCAATGGCTTCATGAATTGTAGGTAAATAAACATATGTTTAGCGTGTCTGGTAAACAGTCAGAAAATTAGTTTTATATAATGAATTTTGGATTGTGCAAGTAAATAAGACCTAACTGGACTAAGGGGTAACTCCTTATAAAGGTCTACAGACGCTTAAATGTTCAAGAACCCGCAAAGTTATTGTCTCACTATGAACCTCGAAAACCAGTTGTTCGAGTGTCAGGATAATTAAAATAATTAATCAACGCAGAATTATATACTCAGATCGGTGTTAAGCTTGGAACCATCATGGAACACTCAAGTCCACAGGTTCTGCAATGCAGTCCTGAGCAGTTTAAGAAAGTGAGAGCGAATGCCCGAATTTAATTAGAATTAAAAGAACAAACTGTTACGTGATTTTTCTCACTTTATATGAAAATTATTATTATTTGGCTTTTAAACATTAATTCCTTATTTATCACTTGCCCAGAGGACAATGAGCCCGTATAGACTAAAATAAACAAAGCAAAATTTGTGAATTCTCCTGGGCACAATAAGAGAACCCGGATATCTCTGTCCTAAATCACAAATAAAATTGAAATACTGCTTGAAATTCAGACTATAAATAGCATTGTTAATTTGGCTACAATTTCACTATGTGTGTTGTTTAGCTGAGAACGGCACATTAAGTCTCAAAACTAGACCCAAAAGTTCAACAAAATACCTCTCGCATTGTTATTTCCAAACGCGATAGTATAAAAAATACATGCCTACTAAAACAAGCAAATTTTTTCAGATTTAATTTGTGGGGATTTTAAAAAAATATTATGTAAGAAGTAGGTAATCATACTGCTTATACATTTCAAGTTATAATGACCAAACACTGAAAAAGGAGGAAAACCATTGCAATCCAATAGAATCTAAATAGAATAAATACACCTATTTCAAATTCAAACGTTCCGCGCATTCATTTATGCTATGTGTGCTATTTTGCTAATAAAGTATGATTTTTTCTTTTTTAAAGTATCTTAGGAGAAAATCAAGTAGCGATGATCAGTTATATTCAAGTATAAAAAGGTGTCCAGCTCAATTTAATACATTTCATTTCGAGTGTCTGAAAATAATTTCAAAATCGAATTCTCGCGCCCCCGTCTTGAGAAAAGTCGACATGTAAATATCAATAAAATTTAATCTTAAGCTAATTGCAATCCAAATAAAGCGAATATAGGAAAATTACAAATTTTCTGCCTTTTAACCTTACATTTTAGCAATAATTCAGGTTCTAAACTAATTACAGAAGTTTGCGTGCTACGGTATCAAGACACTCGTTGGAAAGCAGAGTAAATATTGTGTTAAGGACATAATACCCTACTTAAAGCCCTTATCCATTGAGAACCGACACAGACCATTTCCCAAGCAGTAAACTCAATTATTCAGTGACAGCAAGGGGTATCCAGGAGGGGTATCCATAAAGAACTCGAGAAGTCAGGACGGGACCGATTTGATTCACTAATGCGAATGTTAAATGATGGATGTAGTGAAATAGATGAGTCAAGCAATCCATTAATAAATTTCTAATCATGTTTTAAAATCAATTATATATAATTACCAATTCATGCATGTGTCAACAAGCGTATAGTATTTGAAACATGAAAAATGACGTCTACGTAAAAAAAAAACAAAGGAGAATTAAAAGCGGTGCTGTTATTCATTTGTCCAAATTGCGGTTCGATTTGAGTGTCCAACATATTACTTATAATCAAAATAAGTAACACACTCACCAAGAAGTGTTGATATCCACGAAGTTTATTGACAGCACCAGTGCTGGATCCGATGCTCGGCGAATCTCCTGCACCACCAGGAACACCAAGAGAAGGTCCACCATGAAGTGTCATACTGGGTGAAGATGAGAGAAGAGGTGTAGAGGACATACCGCTCTTCATCTTATTTTTCACCTTTCTACCAACGCCATGTTGCACCTGGTGATGGTGTTGATACTGATGTTGACCCGTTTTGTCTACAGAACGAAAGAAAATGGGGGAAAAGCAGATGCCTTTTTTTCTACATGCAACTGTAAGGAATGACTTTGCCAAGCTAGAGCTATGTTTTCTGTTTATCAATATAACTAGTTGTTGTTCTTCTTTACAATTCCATCTTGTGCCTTGGTGAAGACCGTCAGAAACCATTGAATCACTTAGCTTCTAACAGGCCCTCATTGCTAAAACGCCCAACAACGTCAATTCCTGCCTCTAATAGCCTAATTCCCTACCTCAAGGAAATTCAAAACGATGTAATGCGAAGCTGCCAACTGTATGCAAATGTTCCCAGAAAGGAAAAAATTCCTCTTACACTATCGACGGGATCACTGTTCATCAGGAGCAATGACTAGCACGGACTTCAGTGCCCAATATCTGATTGTTTTCGGTCTAATAAAGACAAGAACAGTTGAAACGCTACGTATAGGAATGTTGACATTATGATTTAGTGTGAGCCTCTTCAAAAATCGTTTTGAAAAAAATACCAGCGGAATGCGTTCTTCGGAGTGAGAAGATAAGTAATTATCCTAAATTTCATAGACCAACTCTACCTCATTTCCAAACCCTTTCCTCACTGCTGTAGCTATGTATCTGCTTGTCCAGATAATACAATGTATACCGTATTTATTCATAAATAAACGGGTAAATATTAGCTTAAAAGAATTTCTCTCTTATAATGATAACTCTTGAAATTACATCTTGTTCAATAGCAAGACAAATAGATGAAAAATTACCACCATCTCCAAGTGGAAGAGGTAGAAGGTCATTAGGAGAGGAACTGACAACAACTGAGTTAATGCGACAGTAGGCTATGAGACACTGACGAGCATTTCTGTAGGCGCGCATGGCGATAAAGGAGTTGAGACAGAGCTCTCCCAATCGGAAATTGGGTACTC
Organism: Hymenolepis diminuta; assembly: GCA_900708905.1. NCBI lineage: Eukaryota > Metazoa > Platyhelminthes > Cestoda > Cyclophyllidea > Hymenolepididae > Hymenolepis > Hymenolepis diminuta. The sequence goes on from CAADRB010000010.1 coordinate 4,304,022, forward strand.
GTAGACCGGACGAAGAGACGGTAGACGTACTGGAACTCGAAGAATGATGATAGTGAGAATTGGTGTTTGAGACAGGCACCTCCAATAACTTATTCGTGTACTGAAAGATGGGGGGGAAATAAAATATTGCAAAATTAACAATTTGAAATGCAAAGGAGATGGCTCAGACATGAAATAAACAAGGAGATAACAACTAACTATTGAGTTTTTACTCTCTTGACATCTAATCCTCTCCTTAACTTGAGTTTCGTAATTAATAAACTATTTACAGTCTCTTGTATCCTAAACTGGGGGGTTAAACAAGAGATTAATCCAAAAATGGATGCTGGACTTGTAGTATATACATAAGGTTGCTCATGCTTTTTTTACACCATGAACCACGAACCAGACATCTTCTCTCTTAGCGTACCTCATTTCGCCTGTTTCTCATAAATCGAACTCTACTCACTTGATAATGGCACTTTTCCGTTACCCAATTTCTTTCAGCTCCCATTTATTTCCAGTTTCCGATATGCATGTGGTCCTACTTAAACCTCGGATTTCTAATTTTGGAACGAGTATTGTATTCTGTTAGCTTTTAGGAAGAGCAATTGTTTTATAAGGTTTCCAAGCATAACCACACGGAACTCCTAAAGTAGCTATACTGTCGGGATTAAAGGTACTTTTATATTGGCGAGGACGCCATCTTTAGGTTTCACTACTTAAGCCTCCTAAGTATAGAGTCACGTATGAATACGTTTGAGCAGCACGCCTTCCTCTCCTCTCTCCTTACCTAACCATCTTCATTTTAATCTGTTTCGTAAATTTTAGATCGATAAGCAGTGACTAAATGGTTCATACACCGTTTGACTTCTTGCCCAGCAAACGACTGAGTAATTAACAAGAAATCTAATTTTACTGGCTCCCTCTTAATTTCCTCATCAACCTCAGTAGTAATCGTAAGACGGTTCGGAGATCTTGATTAGGTTTCCTGTTGACCTCTTACCCTTTCATTAACTTTGTCCTGAGTCGTAGTAGTTTGTGTCACAGTGAAAGGTGAAGAACAAGTGTTAAACCTGATAACATCCTACACGACTTTTGTATGCCACTTGTATGATTCACCCAAGGTATATTTAACAGACTAGTTTTGAATAGCCTTGACAACAGTAGACACCCAAGGATTTATAGTACGTCCTCTGGACTTAGTACTGGATTTATAAGAGAAGCAGGAAGGTAAAGAGACATCCGATCGGTAGTGAACTAGTTTTAATTATAAACTATAAATGGAGCTAAGTATTTGACCAGTTATTTATTTCCCATGGTAGGGCTAAAAGCTTTACAACACATAGGAAGTGAAAGTTCATAAAAGGGAGTGTGTTCACAGTTTAAGAATTTTAGATTACGTAGTAGAAGTGAGATGCAGAATTTTCAGGTCAATTGCTGCTTCAATTTGAAGTTCTTTATCTTCATCATCTTGCTCTGAGTATGGAAAATCTCAGTGATAGGTTTTCATATGATTTAGAAACCATCCTCTTTTCATATAATTCTTGTAGCACCCATCTACTGAACAAAAAGTCTACCAGTTGGCAGATCATTCGTGTTTCTGATGATCGATTCCCCAGCGACTTCTCGTTTCACTTCCATTTTCAAAGGGCCGATGACAAGAGAATTAACGTATACAATTCTTCGAGCAGTGTTCGAAACAGCCCTAAATTTATTATCATCCCACTTACCATAGACAAATGTAGATAAACTATATAGGAGGAGCGGTTCGATAAATATTTCCAATATCTGTGCTCGAGTATTAGTCGGTAGCACCTTGGATGTTAGAATAGGTCTAAGTTCCACCAGCTGTCGTTTGGCCTTCATGATATTTAGTTTTACAGCATCACCAGTTACACCTTAGTTATCCACTGGGGAGCCAAGGTAGATAAAAGAGCTCACTTAATAGATCTTGTGATCATTTGTGTGGAGAGATGTTTGTTCCAGATCTAGATCGACTGTCTTATCACGTAATTTTCACCGCATATTTTTCAAGAATAGTTTTAGGCCTTGGAAGGAGCTGTCCAGATTATCCAATATAGGGAGTGATAAGGAATAGATCATCTACATATTCAATATGTTCCAAGGATCATTTGAGTCCTGAAAAATCCAATAGTCGGACTTTCAAATCCTCACGGATTACATATACTTCGTCTAACATTAACTGAAATACAATCTTGAAGACATTCCGTGGATCCCTGCCTAATACCTCCCCACTTCATTCGAGTTTTTGATGTGGCCTTTGAAGATATTAGAAAGTTGTCAAATGCAATTGACTATGTATCAGGTCAGCTTAAGTTCAAATAGCCCTGATATGATTGCATATGAAAGAGAATCAAAGGTTTTGCTTAAATCAACAAAGATGAGAACCGGTCCGCACCAACGGTCGATGACTCCTTAAAGTACTGTTCTTACAGTGAAGATTGCCTATTCAGTAGATTTTTCAATACGAAATTTATGTGACGTATTTGATCAGCGTCCTCTTATATAGAAATCCAGACCTTCACAGACCATTGATACAAAGTATTTACCGCCGCATCAAGAAAGAAGATCTTCCGCAGTTAGCAGGGTCAGTAAATACTGATTACTTCAGGATCCACCCAGGTATTGAATACCTGCCTTGCCAACAGTCACTAAAACAATTTAGTATTATGTTCTTTAAGTGCGCTATTTTCTCCGATAATCCTTTATTAAGACGTCCATGATATTCACATTTACATATTGAGATCAGATCCATTCTCCCCTGAATCTGCCAGACTTTCAACTATTTATTTTGTACTTGTGTCGTTCCTTTGCAGCATCATCTCCAAGTCTGAGTTTGACTGTAACTAGACAGTGATCAGAGTTTGCATCAGCTTCTCTGGATGCTCTTAAGTCAAGAAACGAAAGGTCGCTTTTCTTATAACAAATCTAGGACAGCACCTTGATCAGTTCTTGGTTGGTGCCAAGCATGCCGTCTTTTGAAAGAACTAAGAACACGTGTGTACGTCATTGACCACCGTGCACGCCTGCCATGCCAGAGGCTATCGGTTCTATTCCCATCGGCGCACACCCAGTGAGTAGAATGGTCAATTGGACTAGTTAAGTATGCCTAATATGGATGATGGCGGAATTCAGATCTCTCGTCAGGGAGGTTCCATGATGCCACTCTACCCAGGATGAGCGTAGAAAAATGCTTTACTAAAAGAACTTGGGAATTACAACAGCATATGATTGACTTTTTTCCCCAAAAGGTTAATAGGCGTAGCCAGTTTTCTGCAGTCGCCACAAAATTTGCATAACTATTTTGAGCACAAGAACCGAGAAGAGAGTTAGGATCACACATGATGAAAACACTACCACTCTTTAGCTTTGTCTTTCGACACTATTAAGTTGTCTAGAGAAAATTTCATTTTCCAAGAATTAGGAAGAGCAGTCGTAACAAACGAACAACGATACTCAGAGAATTATTAGCAACACCATCAATCGGGATTGAGTTGGGCATTTGATTCGTTATTAAAATGCATATCCATATGTTCAGGGTTGGTAGACCAGTAATTCAGGTTGAGCGGTTGGTCATATCGTTCTCAGAATGGATGAAAGTCGTCACGTTTCTTTGTTTATAAACCAGCGAGAACAATTTTCAGCACTCGGCCCCCAAGCAGATGGATTACAGGCGCATATCACCAAGCCCAGCCAAAAACATTTAACCATACAGTGAAGACTCTGCAGGGTTTACACAGTAACACTTAATGGGTCACTGAATACATGAATAAGCACAAGGACATATCAAAGGGACACAAAGAAATGAGCCAGAGGGTGAATTGTTCTGCAACAGAGTTGGTTGGTTCAAGAAACGGCAACAGCCATATTTGGGGATATCGTTTGAGATTAGTCACTAAAACTTTTATTTGTATGTGTTGAAAACCTTTATGCGATATTGTCTTATGAAGTACATACCTAGCTAAGTACTATTCAAGGATATTTTTCGGGCTGAATTAAGCGTATGTGTCAATTGTGAGTGGGAATGTCTGAAAATATCTAATTGAAAGACACATTATTAAGAGTTTCAAAATGTCTCTCACAAAAGTCAACTCTTTTTTACTTGGTAGAAATCAAAAAAATTCGGTAGATATCACTCCACTCGCATCAATGAAGGTCACATGCACAGCACCCTAGTAACGCGAATTAAAGTCAATACTCTTGAATAACGTAGTTAGACAACAGAAGGGAGCATAAAACTTAAAAGCTACCTATTACTGAAAGAATAAACAAGTAGGTAAACTTACCATGAGTAAGGCAGCTTCTTCGAGAGGTGTCCATTCAGGCGGTTTGACATCATTAAATGAGGTAGCCACATGACCAGACGAACCAAATTTGAAGGACACCATACCAGAAGCCGTATGAATGGCCTAAAAAAGGAACACCAAAAATCTATATTTTCTGCGTGATAAGTGGTACATGTCCACGTCTAAGTAACACACAAACACACATACGTACGCACCAAAGCGTGAAAGCTAAAATGTTTTGACGAGAAATGCGAACCAATAGAGGGACAAGGTCATATTGATAGCAGCAGCAGTAGCGAGTGGGAGTTGAGCGTTGCGCAGTATTGTGACAGAAAAAATACTGCTACTGCCGCTTGGCTTGTCTGCCCCACTTGCTCCTTTGGACAGTGACTTAACCTAATTTTGGCCAAAAGCATGCAGTAAGAGAGAAAACTGCACTGTCCTACAATTCCATAGTTAAAACGCAATCAAATCGAGGTCAGCGTCCCCACATTTCATTAAAGGATAGGGAAAGTCCCACGTATTAAACAAAGTCAAGGTCACGAGATTTACCAGGTATCAGTAATTACGTAAAGAGCGCCACATGATTGGTTGATTGCATACCTGTTAATTAATATCATTCTGACTGTGTAAACATGGTCAATTTAGGGTAAAAAACACTAGTGTTCGACAGGCAAGACCACGGATTATTTTTAACCACCAATCAGTGCGATATTCTGTGTGAATCAGACAACCTCTAATTGGCGTGATTCAAACTGGTGAAGATGGCGCGTTTCATGTGTTGCAGATTTTAGCTCAGCTTTGCCCCAACTATTAGATAGCATTTTGGAAAATGTCCGGTGATTATGATTGTTGAATAAAAATAAATTTTTATCGAAGAAAAATTAAATTAACAATTTATTGTTAATTATTCAACAACTTTGCGTATTTGTTAAATGTGCTAAATTGCAGGATCATTGCCTTGAATGATTTATAGAAAATAAAGTTTGCTTAATTCCGTGTTATAATTCAATTAAGGGAATTGTAGCTATTTGGAAGGCTCATAAGGCTATAACAGAGATGCCTAGCTAATGTTGCAATGAGAACTGATTGAATTTGACGAAATGTTTAACTAATAGGTTTTGACGGCCTAGCAGACTAAGTGATAGAAATTAAGCAGGAACTGAATAAACCCTCAACTCAACATTGAACGTCAACACAGACCCATTTCGGAACTACAACCCTCAATTATTGGAAAAAAGGAATTTGTGACCAAACAGAATAAAAAAAGATTGCACTTCAATTAATATTTGATTAGCAGCGTTTGCTATTACCAAGATGAGGTGAAAAATTAAACACCCAAAATTCTAAATAGCTATAATAATCAGTATTTAAAGACAAAAACAATAAACAGAAATAGAGCGATTGTAATCAGGAATTTCCGAATACTGTTATAAAGACTATCTTTGAGCTATAGCAGCGTTCACTCGACACGATTTATCAATAACCGTAACGACAGAGAACTAGGTCACAAAGGTTTGTTAGAATTTAAAACATGATGTGATCAAACCTCATCATACAGAATGTAGGATACAGGTCAAAAATTCTCAGAGCGCCTTGCAATTCACACCATGATAATCCAGAATCCCAATAAACCAAAACCTCGAGCTTCAGCACGTTAACAGCTAAATATTAAATACTCTAACTGATAAAATCATAAGCACATTAAGGAAAGTCTTGACAGATGTGCGATTTTACTCATTTTTAACCCCCGGATTCTCGAATACTGCTACACATACAGTCGTCAAGTCCCTATTCCTGTAATATTGGCAAGAAATACATAGAAGATAAAACAAAAGAAAATGACAATGGTGTCTTCATAGAATAGCGCATATTCCAGAAAAAGTGAACCAAAATTTTGTAATCAAATAGGCCTAGTGGATTAAAACAATAACATTTATATTAAGACAAAGTCAGCCACATAAAGAGAATAACGTCAGACATGAATACACGCACGTCTTAAAGCAAACGAAAACAAACTAAGTCCCTATGAAAACTTATTTATTTGAATACATAAATAATACTTACCTTGACAGATCTCGGAATCAAACGTGAAAAATGCTTAACAATAATAACGCCAGTGAGTTTCGATGGATATAAAACAGATTTTAATAATATTACAGTATTTGACAGCCGATACTTTGATAAATTGCAAAATTAATAGTCACAACGCCGTATATGAGATAAAATAAATAAAAAATTAAAGAAATTTTCAGTGCAAAAAGTCAAGATGACTATCACAAGGGCCTAGACTTAATTTCAATGTTTTTGAACGTTTTAAAAATGTAAACGTAGAGTTTCTTAAGAGCAAGTAATCCACCAAAATGGATGCAAGAACTTATTTACCACTCCCAACAGCTAAAATTTCTATTCCTATAAATCCAGCAACTTATGCAAACATATAAGTCTGCACAAAAGGCCGAGAATGATATCTATCAACTCATACCTGTCTTTGAGTTGACGACATAGCACCCACTGACGCCGCTAGTGACGTCTTTTCAATCATTGGCAGCGCATATTTCGCATGCAAATGAGGATTGTTCAATGCAGCATAAACTCCCACGGCTCCGCCACCGGGCAAATTCGCACCCCCAGCAACACCAGTAGCCCCACTGAGTCGAGAGAAACTCGACACTCCCGCTGTGGTTCGACGGAAACGTGCTGTGGGGGTGAAGTAGGAGCTGCCGCTGGAGGCAGATGACCCGAAAGCTCCACTGGTGCTACCCTGTAAGGCAACGGCGGCTGAGCTGCCAGTGATGGCTCGAGCGTCACGGGCAAAGAAGGTGCGTGGAAGACAGGCCTTCTGATTGCTGGAGATGGTGGTGGAGGTAGATGGCCCAGTAGATAGAGTGGGTACCTCTGATCGATCATGAATCGTAGATCCGGGAAGAGATTTTTCATCACCTACAACAGAAGTAAAAGCTAAAATTTATTCGATTCATCACAGCCCCTATTTAAAACGATTCTACCCACTTTCTCACTGAATCAAATAAAGATAAGCATACTTAAGCACGAAATGTCATTTGATTAGATCAACTAATAACCTCGTTCCTTTTCACTCAATCGAGCAATATGTATCAAATGCACCCAATTTCTTGACAATTAAGTATCAAATTTGCATTTCCATGTTAGCAAAAAAGTTATCACTACGATGAAATTTGCATCACCAAAATAGAAATCTATCAGAAGCAGGCCTTCTGTCCAAATGCATACTTTCTCAAGAGAAAATATTCATCAGCTTTAGAATCAAAAATCTGCTATCCTGTTTAGGACAAATACCTCAGTTTATCTACGCAGGGTCAAACAGCCTTGAAAGCTGGCAAATTAAATAATAACTGGCATTCATCACAACCCATTGGCCGAAATTCGCAAAAAGTCACAAGACCAACTGTGCTTAAATAACGTAAATCAAAGCCATAGACAACCTCCATGCATGCAATGTGGTAAATGCGAAGACGAACACTGCTAAATAGGACAAATCTCAAATCCTGAAGGCAATATTAATAGGTCCAGATACTAAACGTATAAGCTGGAAAAGATTATTATTATACAAAGAATCCTCCCATGCCATTTAGAACCTCCCGAAATCAGATAAAATGTATATCGCCAACGGTATAGTGATACTCAGCCAGTAAAATGAGATATAGAGGGAGAGGGTAAATTAAACGATAGTTTCACTCCTCTTAATACATAACTTGGAATATAAGGAATTGATAAAATACTTGATTGGTTAGTAAAATGAAGCATTTTACAGGTAAGAACGATATTTTTGCTTTAAAAAATTTTGTAATTTCTGTTCAGGAAATGAGAAACGTTTAATTTTGCCTCATATCACTTGTGAATCTCTTTCTTAAGAGGAAATAAGCTTGCCTATGCAGTGACATACTTATTATTTAAGCCTCCTAATTTGCAGTTACAACATTAACGACAGGTGATCTTCACGCGATAACAGTTCCTTAAATCGGACAAGAATTGCAACATCTAAACTTACCCTCAAGATGGGAGACCCTTCCGCTGCTACTTGCAGTTGAAGTGATCAACGCAGCCGCGGCGGCCGCAGCCTTATTACTCGCCGATCTCTTAGCAGCCATCGCAGCTGCTCCAGTTAGTTTCCTTTTCTTCGAGGAAGGAGCAGAAACACCTCCACCCGGACCGACACTGCTTCGAGCAGAGAGGGCCACAGCAGCCGAGCGTTTAATTGCATAGCTACTAGAAGTGGCTGTGGTAGCATTAATTGATCGAGATGTGGTGTTGGTAGAATCGAAGAGGGGAGGGACTGCGGTAGGGGGAGGAGGTAGAGGAGGTAATTCAGATTCGGACATGAGTTCTGAGCAGTAGCCCCATGGGTCCAAGGAATGGAGGGTTTTGGCACATGGTTTACTGGCGTTGCTGTTACCAGCCGGAATGAATTTGTCATACGGGGCGGCAAGGCCATCTTTGTAGAAATCGGGATCGTTGAAGAAGGAGGGAACCCAGACCTAATTGAAAATAAATGTAAGAAATTTCAGTCCAATATTTATCTGGCAATGATTCATTCTACTCAGTAATGCAAAAGACAACCGTTAGAGATCAATATTACCTTAACTATAGACACACAGGCTGTCTGGCAGTCCTTTTGTGAAATCAACTAGCAACCCAACAAATATGTCGACATGATAGTGTTCGGGTTCGCTTAACATTGATTGCCAGAATGGGTCAAGAAAAAGGTTTACTTTACTTAAAATACATAATTGAAATTTGACCACAAGGCGATTTAGACTGCCAAACAAATTATTTAGTCGAATTATTTCACAAATTTAATGCGTCCGACCAAATATAACCGGAAAGAGACATAATTCCTATTTCAGCTCCATAGAATTTATAGATTCAAAATATTAGTATCATAGGTTGTAGTGCAGTTTTGACAGGTGATTTAAGCAATTTTTAGGGAAGACAACAATTCGGATGGTTAAATTCCGTTGAAGAGGAGCCGGAAAATTTCTACAGATTGCGATTGGTAATGGAACAGCCTTAAACAGGCATTTCCTTATCACTAGTTCCCCATATCTTAGCATTTGAGCGTGCCCACTTCGAACAAGAATATTATAATCTACATCTCAAATTATAGTTAATTTACATTTTGAAGTCAACTATAATGTTAGAGATTCCACGCTATCTTCAGCATCAACCAAATATGCCTCACTTGAAGCTGACGTAGAGACTGGCCGAAAAAGGAAATGCTTACCTCCTTTTTTCTACAAAACGCAGAACTAATGGAGGAAAAGGCTTTGGTCATTTTAACGGATAGGTAAAAAAGAAAGTGGATAAAGTGAACTCCACTCATTTTATGTTGGGCTCTAACTCTAGCAGAGCGATTCAGAAACAAAATTTTTCTTCAAACATTAACTTCTAATATCACAAGACATTAATCATTCCAACAAACAAAAATACGGCAGACAATATTAAGGGAGTTATTTTTAATTTGAATTGAAATGCGATAAAAGTGAAAGCAGCACGAATAATTACTATTAACTTACGGGTAATTTAAATGCATCTAGAATGGGTGAGTCATTTTCATGCGCAAAATCCTCATCAACGCTCATCACAGTCGCCACTTCCTCTTCCTTATATTTTGATGGTGGAACAAAGAATAGGGGGTCTGAGTAGCCTAGAACACTCTCAACAGCATCATAATTTTTCTGCCACATCTCCTCATCCATTTCCCAGCGTTCAAGGATTTCTGGTGGCGCAAGATTGATCTCCGTACATTCCAGTTGACAAAGAGCGTCAAAATCACCGGCTGCAATGTGGATGAGGCCAGATTCGTTGAGGTCTTCTTCAACAAAGTTTTGAACTGCTGAGTCTTCATCACCATGCATCTCGGCGACAATAGCAGCTTCTTCGGCCAGATTGGAATACCAGGCTTGAACATCTCGTGGTGCTTCGTGGAGGTCGAAGCATTGGAGGAGCTATAAAAGACAAATGACACTAGAGTACCTTGAAAGGGGACAAAAATAAATATGACTTTGTTATTCAAAATTGAAGGTTCAAGGTGCATTAAAATGCCTTCACACGCCTCATTTACTTCCCATTGGCTGTAAGAATAATAATATGTATGGAGGATTACTCCCTGATAACTCCTCACAGTAACTGTTGCCAACCGAAGTCACTTTTAATGCAAAATTACTATTAGATTTGAATTTTATCCTTAAACTCAATGCAATCACCACATTTCTGAATCTCCACATAGCGAAAGCGCAACAGCAGGATATTAATTTTCGATTTTCACTCGCTCCAGTGCCATAATAACTCAGCTATTCTACTGTGTTGTTCAACACACGCAAATTTGAAGATACTTAGTGCAAACCCCCGTTTCTCACACTCCCTCTCATCCTTTGTTCCTGTTCTCCCCTCCTCTCCTCTTATCTTCACAATTGGCAATTTCTGTTGCACAATATGATTTGAACTATTCGCTATTCTTGGCATTCTGATTTAGGAACTTCGGTATGTGTATTGTTAGCAGTAGTCCCTACAAAACCGGTGGCACTGACTAATCCTAGATATGTTAAAACACTTATAATTTCATTGTTAAAGAAAAAAACGACCTGAATTGGTAAGACTGGTCACCTTGGTTAATCTTCAGGCCAATAAGCTCAAGACATCGAGGACAAGAATTTGTTCAGAGGACGAACAATTAAATTTGAATACTGGAAAGTGAGGCACTGAAATACCCATTAAATGAATATTATACCATCTCAATTCAAAAATTAAATGAAGTAAAACTCGTTGATGACCTGACTTTACTCTCAATATCTTTTCGAGTCTCTTCCCTTTTAAGGCACTATTGAACATTATTGTTAACGATTTCAGTTTTTTTCCCACGAAAATATTTAAGTTTTTTTCCTTCCTTATAATAATTATAGATTGATCCGCTTAACAGATTACTTTTTTGTGCAAATTACCTATTCAATTCATATTCGCAAACACTAATACCACCTTAGTTTAGTACGACCGGTCAATAAGCGCTAGACAGTAATTTACTCAGTAATCCAGAGGACGTATAATGAAATGCGTAATTCGGAACAAGTTGAATCCAAAAATCAAATGAGATAAGACCCCTTCATATCTTGGCTTTGCTCTCAGTACCTTTTCAATTCCTCCCCTCTTATCATTTCTTGGACTTACTGCCAACCAGTTTAAGCCACTTTTCCACAAAGAAAAGAGGGTTTTTGTCTTGCTGTGGGATTATATTAAAGCTAGTTCAAAATCCCTCTTAATGTATTATCGATATAAATAATATTAAAAATGTTTTAGATTCCATTCTTTAGTGGAACTCGACTGCAATAATTACGAATAACTAGTAAACGTTTTATCTTGGCGAAATCAACATTTTATTTAATGTTTTCTTCTCATTATTAGTTAAATAGGGATTAACCCTTGTGAAATAATATAAACAACGCTAAAATGTATAGGGTTCTAGTTAAACTGGAATAAATTTTCGCTATAACAACGACAACCTGTTTTTCCTTTTACTCTAGTCGGGATGTAGATCGTAAAACTTAAGGAGATTTCGGGTTTGCAATCTTTTAACTTCAGCAGTGAATGTAAACAATTTAGCATTCACTATTCAAGGGAGTTTTATCAGAAGCCAAAAAAATGAAAGGGTTATTCAAGTGGAAATGAGCGGAAGAGTAAGCAGGCGAAATAGTCTCATAGACGAGATGCAGACAATTAATTTAAGGTATAATCAGCAATGGTTCAAATGATACGTTGCTTCAGTTTGAATAAATATCAGCCAAGAGTTCTAAAAAGAAATCAATTTCTAATTACTCAGAAGACGTAACAAAACGTGCCCTACTGCTAGTTTAAAATTCAACATTCTTGTCTATTTGACGAATTTCATGCATGTATTTACACTTTTTAAGGATATTAAATAAGTGTTAAGTAAAGCAAAGCATCTTACCATCTGCTTTTGAACAGGTTCCCGATTATGGAACAGCGACGCATTGTCCGATTCCTCATCCTGTGTAGTCACTTCCTCTTCTCCACCATCAGATTCCATGGACGGCATCGGCATTCCAGTAGATGTCTCTCCACCTGCCGCCCTCCATTGTGCACGGCGACGTAGCTTGAAAAAGAGTTCCTTCACAACATTTGGTTGCACCCTCGACATTGTCGATGAATTGAGTGGAGAAACAATGGCAGAAGCAGCACTAAGACGAGATCTTGTACCGACAGCAGCGTCTACCTCAAATGAAGTGGTAGAAGTGTTGGCGACCGTTTTGAAAACCGAATCGGGGAGAAGGTGAATGACGGAGGATTTGAGGAGACGTGCCTCAATACTCTCCCCACTGTCCCATTCGGAAACAATACGGTAAACTGGAAGACGATGAGAGGAAGGATTGTTGATGTAGCGAACTCGGGGTGGGATGTCAACCAGTCCGTTGATTGACCAGCACCGCAACCTAAAGATTGTGAGGAAGTAAATAGATTATCTTGGTGAGTACAGATATAAACTTTAATATAAATTTGCAGGGTTCCACAAATGGAAATTAAAGCATTAGCAAGATTTATTACTAGTTCATGTTACTGATTCACATCAACTCACCGACAATTAGCTCGTGGAAGACCATTCTAATCACTAGATATGCACTGGCGAGTTTTTAAATGATACTGTGAAATGAACCAGATGTGTTTACACCACCAGCAAACACGCTTCATTCGAACTGAACTAATTGAAAACGTGTGCCAGTAGCTCGGTGATCAACGTGCACATCTGTCGAGCTATGTGTTAAGAGATCGATGTTCATCGACGTGGTGTAGATGACCAACTGCACTTTTTAATTCTGCTGTACAGGAGGGACATTAGAATACAATTTTCTCATAAGAATGACTCCAGGATATCTGCTCTCTACCGAGTGGTTATGCTATTAGCAGAATTTACATTAATGAGTACCGAACATACGACCTTCCTCTGTTACAATATCGACACCCACAGAACGAGTTAATAAATATTAATAAGTGATATGCGTATCAAGGGTGAGCAAGTTAATTATGAAATGAATGTGAAAGTGCGTATCTTTTAAACAAGCGCTACTCGATTTATTTTAGAGAATATTGTAAACATAAAAGGGAAGTATATGGACACTGATTGAGTACTTACTTTGACTTCACCAGAGCGTGAACTTCTTGTCGCCATCCCGCATCACAGAGAATGACTCTTGTGTCCGGACCAGCTTTCAACCCCGCAACCGATAGCAAAGGAGCTCCACCATGCATTAAGACAATCAAAGGTCCTTTAATACCACAAGGCCAATCATTCACTCGCTCAATCCACCCAGCACCAATATCACTTGAGTAATAATCCATACATTCACCACGGCACTGTCCTCTGCTGGCATCCAAGTGATCAATGGGCGTTCGAATTCGAGTGAGGCAGGAGAAGGCTGGATCAACTGAGAGCCAAACGGTGAGTAGATCAAGGAAAGCGGCGTAGTGACTCATGATGAAGATAACCCGAGGTCGGGAGTTGAGAGTGGCAGTGGAAGATTGATTAAGCTCAGTCTCGGGTGGAGTTCGAACGAACTCTAAGAGGAGATCTCGAAGCCGTTGAATTTTCCCTTCAAAAGTGCAATTAAAACACAAAGGAATTCGTAAATAACGGTCTATAAACAGTTTGAAACAACCATGTGTTCACTAAATTAGACGGATTATTCAGACAGAAATTAAGAACAAACAATTAACCTTCGCGTCATTTATTCAATTTACAACAGCTTTGTTTTAAAGAGGACAGTGTTAGACTATGAAAAAGGAGACAATTTCTTTAGAGTCACAAAACTGACACGAATTCTAAAACTAAAAGCCATTTCTAAGTATTACTTCCCTTTAATTGTAATTAGAGGGAACTTAATTATTATATTACCAAGTGGATTGCATTGCCCATATGTTGCTCCCTATCGTAAAGCATTTTTTCCTAAAAAATGACGAAAAGGTTGCTACCGAATTGGCTTTTAGTAGTTTAAGGTGAGCTAATTGATTTCGACGGTAAAAAGTTCAAAACGTCAGCATAATCCAGGTGTGCATATTAGCCTGGTTTCTAAGGAAAGTTCGATAATTTAAACATTGGAAGGATGCAGAAATTGCTTGAACATTAATCATTTAAGGAGCAGGATGAAAATTACGAATAGCTCTTATTTCCCATTTACAGAAGGTCACAAAGAATTATTCTGAAAGAATGAGTAGTTTAGAGTTATAAAAAACTGATTTGGATCAAAAGAATGACGTTTGTCGGTGAGCTTGGCGCTTAATTGATTCGTCATTACTTATACTATTCGTATAATCCCAAGTAAAATAAGACATACAAAAGATGGTAGAAAAAATGTGCTCTAGACAACAACAACAGCGAAATAAGCAATGCCCAGTTGACTAACCAGAAGCGGCAAGGAATTGGGCCAGACAATGAGGTGCAGCCTGAGGAGAAATCCACCGGGATAGGGGCAGAAGAGGATACAATGGACCATTCACTGCGTCTAGGACCTCTTGCATATCGAAGAAGAGGGAGTCGGGAGAAACGTCTGTCAGTTGTACTGGCAAACCAACAGCACTATCACGAGTGCAGAACACACTGTACGGTGAACTGGATAAAAGAGACACAAGCGCATGTGAAATCTCTTCCCTAGACATCTTGATTCTCTAATGTATGACCAAGAAAACTAACTTGAGTGAGTGTAAGTGATTAAACCGGTCAAGTACCACCCGACATATTGCATTGGATGTGGACAAGGTGGGTGAATCGATGAATGGAAGGACGGGAAAGACGTGAATGCCTGAAGGAAAGAGAGATGGTAGGCGGGAGTGTTGTTGAATGTACTCCATTGTGGAAGAGCTGCACCAGTCGGCCGTGTCTTCTAACTCAAGCCGTGTGTGTCGACACCGTGATTCGAAAATGTGCAACCGAGTCTTTTAAAGAGAAACAAAACGCATTATAAAGCAAATATATTAGTTACATAATATATGAAATTACTTTAGCTTCAGTAGTGAGGTTCGACGTTGTAGTTTGATCTGCGATTGCAATTTTTGAAGGAACAGAAAGAAGGAATTTGAAATCATTGACTTTCGAAACAGCGGTAGAATCTAAAGAATGAGAAGTAGAATAAAATTAATCATATATAAACAGATGAAAATTATCATTCAACACTTATATCTTGAGTAAAAGAGACCTACTAATGAGAAAATTACATTCTACCCTTTCTTAAAAGATCAGCATTGAAGGTGAAAACCACAGAAATTCAATATCATATCTATTTATTTATCACACATAAGTTACCAATACGCTAGTAATGCAATTTAGCAAATATAAAGCATCTAAGCCTAACCGAAAAAAATTGTTTAAAGCATTCACTACGAACCTTTGTTGGCGTCGAAAGCCGCTTTCGCTTCTTCCAAGAGAACAGTTCGGTAGATTTCTTCCGTGATAAAAGCCCCACTCTGCTCTTCCACGGCTTCAACTCCTTCCACTTTCGCCATTTTCTTCGGCAACTGTGAACCACTACCGTCAATTAAAGTCACTCCCCCTCGTCTCTTTCCAAGTTGCACCGGTGAATAGCTAATTTTCGGACTCGCCAAAGTCGCTTTCAACTGCTCTGAGGAAGGAAGCAGCTCCACTATCCGATTTCGAATGTGAGTTTTCTCTTGAAGGGTCATAGAGAGCAATGGAATGGGAATACATTTTTCAGCATTTTGCTTGCTCAATGCTGCGAGACCAGAAGGAGTATCAAATCGCATTAGAGGACACGGAGGTAAGGGAGCGGGTTCTCGGTCCTGGGCTAGCCAATACGGAGCCTCATCATAACCCGCGAGGAGCCAGGGATGCAAACACAAACGGACTCCCTTTGAGAGACAGGTCAAGAGGTCACAGAGATGACCTGATCTGGAGGCACGTGTACAACTATTGGAAGAAACGTGAAAGCAGTTAAACGAGTTGACGGGCTCAAATGCAGGTTTTCGGATGATTGAGAAGGGCTTGTTCAATGGATTGCGAAACCCAACAATTAGTTTTTAAGCTACGATTTTTCAAATATCCACTAACAATCGATTACCAAAGACATGAAAAACATGCTTTAAATGATAAATATACTGAGAACAGTCAAATAGAATTAGGTAAAATGCAAATACTTACGTCCTATCCAGCAGAAGTTGGTCGTGGAGTTTGCGTTGCTCCGGGGTTAGGATGTCGGAGAGTACTTTAAATCGGACTAATCGCTCTGCAGCAGCTATCGGCGAATTATTGTTGTTGGCATCACCACCACCAAGGAGATACAGGTCAAATTCCTCCTCGTCTTCTTCCTCATCCTCATCGAAAAACCGATAAATGAAAGGCTCGAGAGCAGCCAATACCTCTCCGGCTGTTGTGGAATTGCTTGATTCGGGTTTGATTAAAGAGGCTTGTCGCACTGCATCCTCAATTAGAGTGCCTGAAATGAGTAATTAGCCAATTAGATTGAAACACGGTGCTATTTACACTCAATGTAAAATAAAAGCAAGAAGACGTAGTACATATAGTGGGGGCCACCATACTGAACCGGAGCAATTTATGCTTATGATCCAACAACCAATCAGGATGACTGCATTATCAAACCACCCGATCATGTTTTATTCGTTATGATTACCTATTCACTGACACATAATAGGAACTAACTAGCGCCCAAGATTCTGTGGGTGTCAAGGAGGAGCCCAAATAAGTGTGGCACTTCCAGTATACTTGTGGTCCATTTTCTCTATCCCTACTTACGTTCAGACACTTGTACTCCATTACAACGTGAACCTTTGCTCTAATAAACTCATTCCACTTGGTTCACTTACACCAAGAAACACTGATAGCTACAGAGGTTTCTTGTGTGAGCACAAATGAAATAGAACATAAAACCTACCAAATGAAAAGAGAGCCTTCCAACTCTATTTGCTTCCCTCTTCTTTTTTATACATTTGTATAAGTTGACATTAATTTGAGGTGTTTTTTCCTGTATTCTCCTTGGTCAAAGAAGTAGTATCTTGTATCTAATTGATGAGAATTCCATATTCATTTACTTCCCCTAAATTAGTATTAACTAATACGATTGGGTATACCGTTCACCAGTTGTGTCCCGATTATTTTCGGAATTCTGATTTTATAGTAGCCATATTGGCCACTGTGCCACCGGCATAAAACGAAAACTTTGTATTCAATTGCTGACACATCCACAAAAGAAATATCCCACTTCCCCCTGTCTTTACAGTAACTTAGAATCGATGGCAATTCTAACAGAGTAGAAGTAACTCAAATACTCTGACCTCAAACGATAAACTTTCCATCACTTTCTACCGATTTTTCGCCCTAATGGTTTCAATTCAAATTCAGGAAAACCCAGCAAACCTTCACTTTTATAACAAAGAAGAACCTACCATAATTGACATATTCAGTCGACGATGAGAGGAGAAGTAAACTGAAAAGGATCTTAATAAATGCAGCATTGCCTTGACAAATATCTCCAGCTATCCCAGCTGAATAGATGCAAACTCGTTGATATGCTGAGGGCAAGAGGCGATGAATGAGAGTATGAACGAGATCAGGCAAGATGAGAGATGAGGAGTTTGCGGTAGTGGAGTGATGAGACTGGCGATGTCCATTGGGCGTTGAGAAAGCAGACGAGTCCTCCATAAGAATGGAGTCTAGATCAACACTGCCACCATTAGAGGAATCAGGGGGAGAAGGATCGGTAAGATGTTGGACCTGAGGGAAAGAAATCAAAACAATCATTAATTATTCTTCAGGAGTCGACCTCAGTGCGAAATCACCACATGAAGATCAGATTGGTGCCTCGACTCACTAAATTTCTAGTGAATAGTAGCTATAAGTCATGGGTCGCTTTAGTCTCTTTATTCAACCTAAACTTTCGAAACCGACTTTAAAGTTCGATCTAATTATAACTGGCCCCTTCGAAATGGTAATAGGAGGCTGAATAAAAAGCATGACTTGGCAATTGGAGATGCATTTCATCTAAATACTAAACAGTGATTCAAATTACTAACAACAAGTATGTTCGAAAACACTTTTTTACCAAGAAATGACGATTTAGGTATTTCCTACAATACTGAATTCAGCATTAAGTATTAATTACCTCAAAGTTATCTAATCACCCATTCCAATAAAAACTCCAGAAAATGTTCAAAACAAAACAATTGGCAAACTATCTGTAAAAATAGATATCTGTACGAAATTGATTTAATAATCTAAGGAAATAAGTCGACGTGACCAGTGGATAACCTTTTTACCCATCATTGCAAATAATCGAAATCTTAAACACACCACAATATCGACTTAATTGTTTAACATAGATTTAGACTGGCAGGTTAATTATTTATTTGGTCGTATAAAGCAGCTTGAAATGCTAGACTTAGGGACGTGACTCCAACTACTACCAATAAACATAAATTAAAGGGTTGATCTTGGGAGTATTTCGATCGCATACATATCTGACTAATTAGGACCTACGATACAAATTCAAGATCAATCGGTAGACTTACGGTTGATACTAGATACTACCGATAAAAGGGCATCGTAATGAGGAATTTCAAAATGGAATGTCTCCAAAGCCACCACTACGGCTCTAAATTACAATATTAGGGCGTATATAAAGCAGGGAAGTTACCTGATCAAGTACAATCATATGCCACGATATGCCTTCAAACCTCGATGGCCTTGACCTCAACGCCGAATATGTGGTTAGACAGACATGGAAAGCACCTTGGGCAGCAGAAGCTTTGAGCCGACGACCTGTACCTCCTCGGGAGCTTGCCAGAACGCAGTGGACTCGTAGACCAGGACAAACCGCCATGAAACGAGCACGCCAAGTGGGCAAGAGAAGACGTGGTGTGACTACCAAGTGTGGACCCCAGTCACCACCGTTGGATGCGGCCAATTGACCAATGTGGACAGCTAGACAGAGTGCAGCATCGGCACAAGGAGCTGAGTATGAGACCAGGCAAGTAGGCACCCGTTGGGCGTAGGTGTTGCTCAACCAGGAGACTCCGGAATCTGTTTAGAAACAAACAAAAGTAATAATAAAAACTATTTTATGAATTTTGTGCCGCTAACGCAGTTGCCGACGTGGAAATCTATCAGATCAGAGGTCGATCAGTATACAGCCAGTGATGTGAGCGACTAACTGTGCACTAGTTAATTATGACTAAAGAGAGATGGCAGAATGTAAGTTTTTCGTAAGAGCAGCTCCAGAAAACCTCTACCCCCAAGTAATATACTGTAAACACTTGTCCTAATGGGTTTGGGAAGTTTTTTTTCAGTAGAAATGTCCTCCAAACACCTGATTTCAAGAAAATTCTGATTCGAGACAAACAAAAATTCGATTGTCAATTCCTTTTGCAATAGAAGGAAAAAAACGGAACATATATGAACAATTAGTTCTTCTTAAATTCGAGGCATCATATCTTTGCACTGGTATGCTAGGAAAAAGCGAAATTCCCAAGGTTGAAATGCTGAGAATCAAATATGAGATTAAGAAAAATTTAAATAATCGCAGTGAATTTAGGTGAGAATTTTTAAATATTTAAATCAGCAGCGTTTAAAGAAAAAGCATAAGAAATATTTTAATAAAAGAAAATCAGAACAGATTAGAAGACGGTCCAAACAAACGAAGAATAGAAAATAGCTCAATGTTTGAGACTTGGCTACTTTGTCTTTATATTTAGAAGCAGATATGATTTCAAAAAACACCGGTTAATCCGTCAGTGCGACCAGACCAAAAGGGAGAAATATGGTGTTTAAGTACTGCTGTTATTTTGAGGAAAACATGCAATTTCCATTATGTCTGGTAAGTTAAATGCATATGGCGAAAATAAGCATTTTTTAAGAGACAAAGATAGAAATACCATGACATCTTAAATGCCTGCGCCTTGAGTGGAAAGATGTCTGGTTACGGAATAGTAATAATATACGGAAGTGCGATTTAGCTCCACTATTTCAGAATAGTGGATTGCAATGTCCGAAGACTAAACTGTTTTAATCAATGACTTTTAGACCCTTTACTTTGAAAAGCCTGCTCTTAGCCAAAAAATCAAATGCCAAATTTTATTTAGGTTTTTTTTAAAAAAACATCATTGATTATCGCATAGTAAGGATCAAATGAGTTCATATGGATAAAAGAAATGAAAGACAAAGTCTTGTAGATGCATCAAAAATTGTAAGTAACACAAAATCAAATGTTTGACACGATCAAGGTCAGAGTGGGAACATAATAGCAAATATAGGTAAAAGTGGTTTGTGGAAGGGTATGCACAGACAAGAAAGTAAAAACGTTAACAGATTGTTAAATATCAACAAAAAAACAAGAATAACCCAAAGGAGGAAGTGTATTTCAAGCACTTGAGGAAGTTGAAAGATATCTAATGAGCTACTTCGTTGAGAAAACCAAATTGTAATTAATCAATTGTAGTTACTGGTTAGAAAATAATGGATACCGGATGTTGATCTTCGAACTTATTACTAAATGAGTCAGATGTGAAAGTGAATATTCACATAATCCCTGACATTAACGATAAAAATCAGAACCCTCTTAAAAAACACATTCACAGTGGCAACTCTAGAATAATAAAAAAAAGCCTGGAACAGAGCCAAAGGCATTAAAAAGAACCAAACAATTGAAATTGTCATGCAAAATATTATTTCGTAGCGAAGTAATTTAAATAAGTGAAGGAAATAATGTCAAGCAATTTGATTAGTTTTTCATGTATTACAAAGAAAAAAATCATTACTGATTTAGGAGGTGGAAAGAATTAACTCACATGTCAATACGCATGAAGAGCGTTCAAATAGAACAGATATATAGAAAGGCTAGCTTTCATATACTATTAATTAAATAAGCAAATAGGATTATTTTTGTTTTTCCTTAGCATAATTCATGGGATTAATGCATACTCCTTCCAGTGCATATTTATTCTAATTCCCAATGTTGGATTACCAGTAAAATTAGAAATTTGCGACGCTTCTTTCTTCAATCCGATTATTAGGATTATAAAAATAACCAGCCATTATCAATCCAAATAATACCTTTCATTTGAAGAACAGAAAAATGGAGTGAAGCAGTTTACAGTCTAATAATAATTGTTTCAACTTGTATCCGATGAATCTTACCATTAAAACAAAAACAAGAACAATAATATTCATGAGAAGGGTTTAAATCCATAAGTAATAACGCCAAAATGCAGCGAAAAAGTACATTAACGCCATAAAAAGACTATTCCTGATTGAAAACTGACAATTTTAATCAACAACAACCCCCAGTAGGCCACACTAAATATGCTAATCGCAAAAAAACGCAACACTGAAACGTGACTACCATAGCGAAATTTGGCAAGATAAGGCAACCAACAAAAACTGAAATTGGACGAAATCACAAATGTTAAAATGGTTAATTCAACCTCAAATGTTTAAAGATAGTGAAAATCTTATTCCACCTCAGCGTTCGCAAACGACTTTGACGAGCATTAGTCTGTTAACAGGAGTGAAAAGATGAGGAAATAGGTTATAGATCAAATCACCGGAAAAATGAACATATAACAGGTTCTCAATTTCTATATATTTATTTAATTTTAGGTTTTATAATAAATGATAGATAGATAAAAATAAGAACCAGAACTCACAAAGACTTGGCGTAGGCAAGAATGGCACTCGACAAGTGGGTCCAAAAGCCTGCAGTCTAGACTGCATAAGCTTCCTGGTGGGTGTTTGCACCCTCAAGGCTTCCAAACTCCTTGCTCTTCTTGCTAATTCAGCCGGGGGGAGAGGTGGAAAAGACTGCTGCGATGAGGTAGAGGTTGTCTCGCCATTATTCCACGTAACCAGCGAAGACGCCGCAGACAATTCAGAATCCGAGGGATATCCATCCACTTCCATCGGCTCAACACCACCACCATCCCCTGAAGCCTCCGAAATACCCTCACCGTCGAGGTAATCGTTGTTGTCATCCAGACCGTCTGTAGGGGAATCATTGGTGGGTGAGTCTTCGTGGGTGAGAGAACCATTTAGGAGACCGCCTGAATTTGGACGATTGGAACGACGTAGAAGTTGTCGGCGACGTAGGGAGACACCCCCGCTACCACCATCCGAGCCGTTAACTCCAGTGAGAGTTGCTGTGGTGGAAATTGGATGATAACCGGGAGGTAGAAATTGACGGAGTGGAAGAGTGGCTTCATGTCGAAGGGCGTTAACTGTGGACTGGTGAGGTGACTCCTAAAAGCAATATATAAAGAAAATCAATTAATGTTAGCACTAAGATTTTGACTTGAGAGGAGACGTTTAGCTGTCAAAATGACACTTAAATGCAGTTTTTTTCTGCAATCCCAACACATATATTATCTTATGCTTTCTTGAAAACGGAAATGAGATTGCCACTCATTATAAAACAGAACGTTTAATTTTAGTTTTACAATATATTTGCTCTATTTAGAAAAAAATAATTTAAACTCTACTAGATGTAGACTTCTATTTTATATAAAATTATCGCCGGCTAATAGTTAAGTTACCAATAATCAAACTCGCATGCATATTTACATCATCTTCGTTTGTTGACAAGATATTTAATCATTCAGCTCATCTACGCAGAATCAAAATTTAATGATAACTTTCTTATTCGATTTGAGTGAAATCGAGTGACCTGCTATAAAACAACTAGATACTCCTACGTATTTGAAGAAACGAATCAATTCAGGTGGTACGATTTCATTTAACTGGTTACTATGTTCCGAAATAATAGAAATTTGAGCCGTGAAACATGACACAATGAACTTTACATATAAAAAGTGTGGGCAACTCAAACAAGATGAGATTCCAAAACTCTATTTCATTATTATTGAGGAAAACCACATTTTCTCGAATTCGAACGGTTTCCTGCGATTGAAAATTTTATTTTGTTTTGTTTTTCCCCTGTATCAATCTGTTAAAATCGAAAATGCGAAAAAAGGGATTAGAGTCATTTCTACAGTCAAGATAAAGTGCCATCATGTGCCAAGATCACATAAAATTGATACACAATCAATAAATGTGACAAGCTCACCCCTCCCCCACGAATTAAAGGGATCTTGCTGTTAAGATCTTGGATCAAAGAATCACTGATTTACCTACTCTTACCCTTCGAAAAACCATAGGCCTTTGAATTTATGTTCATGTATAAAAGAAAAATAGAGATTTGATTATATTTTTAAATGGGTTAACATATCCTCGACAATAAAAGATGGAGAGGTAATAAAAGAAGATATTACGAACGATGAGAAAATATGCATGCGATTTTCTCGAAAGGGTCCAGAATTTTCATTAAATTTTGGCAGTATTACTTCTGATGCACTCAACAATAAAACATAAGAAATAAGAAGCGGCCCTTTGCTCTAGCATCTCGCTTAACTTAACGCTTTTTTTAAATTAAAAATCCAAATACCAGCTGAAAGAGTAAATCAAACAAACACAAAGACGTAAGAAACAACAATAAAAATTATGCCTTATTTAAGCCAGTTTCAACCCTTGGAACTAGGCAGTAACTGAAAGATGATAAAGCAAAAAGGACAAAAAAAGGTAAACAACACCTCTTTTGAGATGGTTTATCCCCAAAGATAGTGATTGACACTCTCTAAATGAGAGACAGTATAGTGTTTTACTTAAAAAGGGATGGAGTTCATTCTCTTTCAAAGTCTTCGTAATGAGTTTTACTCACAAACAAAATTAATAATAATATTAGATTGACACTAGATTAATCGAAGCACCTCATTACAGTGTAACACTCACACAGCAAAAATGCACCATTTTAATCATGGAAAAGTATCCAAACATGGAGAATGGTATAACTGCCTGATGAAGAATAAAAACGTATAAGTCGAGAAGAAGCAGTTCACCGAAAGCCTTAATTTAATTTCTGGATTGATGCAGTAATGGGTAAAGTTTACTGCATAGTACGCTGATGTTTCAAAGTTCGAATTTCAGGACTTGACTCATAGATTCATGTTTTTAATACTTAAATCTCAAGGAAGAATTCATTAAACTGAGTGGCCGACCAAGATATATCGATTTATTTGTTCGTTCTAATAGCTAAAACCAAATAAGGTGTTTATAAAAGTAGGAAATTTCAATAGAGTTCATCCAAGTTGAACTTTAAGAGTACTAATTGAACGAAGCAAAAAAACTGTACCACATTGATAAGGTTTCAAAACATTTATATTTATAAAAATATCCATCTAACAAGAGCACAGGAAAAAATTTGACAGCGAGAGCTAAATTCTTCAACAACATGCCATAAATGCAAGAACAGAGCTGATTTTAAGTGCCACGGAAACTAGAATTGTGGTGTAAACTCGTAAACTATCAGATCGTACCTGAGAAAATCGTGACCACCACTGGGTTTCTTAAGCCTACAAGAATATTTCAAATAGATCCAATCTTTAATTACATTAAACCTGTTAATGCAACATTTTTATTTGACATATATGTTTAATAATGAAGGGAGATAGGATAGGGTATTAAAATACCATCCAGTATATTTAAAAATGATAGAAATGTGAGCCTCGGTCCAAAAATAGATGGACACTTTAAAATATGATAATTCTTAAAAAATTGAAGGAAACTATCGACAATAATTCAAAAGGACAGATATTCCAAATTTCTCAATTCAACTTATTTTGGACAATCTTAACAAGAGTTTACATATGGGTTCAGATCGAAAGGGTTGTGCTTTGTCTGGCAACAAAGCTAATCGATATAATCTGACAGGAAAAGACAAAAAGAAAGCACAAGTGGCAACCTATCATCAAATTCGGCATTATTTATAATGGTAACACAATCTAACATTTACCTTAATAAATTATGCAAGTAAAAAATTGTGTCCTGCGGGTCAGTTTTAGGTTTAATCACATCAGAAGTTGAAAGATCACTGACCATTCTACCCATGGTTTTCTTCATTCTATTCCACTGAGGAAATTCTTTACGTGGATATGGGAATTATTGCTTTGGTTGAAATTAGTGCATATCAAATGATCTGATTAAAATGAGAAAGGTAAACAAAAATCTCTTGTTTGAACGCACATATGGCGAGCCCAGAGTAAGTTGAGGTCATCGAAATATGCTATTAGGAATTTGAATGCACTGCTAACCAAAAGGGGATAATAAATAAAAATAATCCGCCATATCTTTCCTTAATCATAAAACCAAGTGCTTAAAACAATTAGATATAACAATATTAAACTACTTCACAATACACATACTTAGCATAAAACAATGTGGTTCCACGTGTAAGCTAAGCACCATTTATAGGAACCAATTAATGAAGCGTTAAGAAGCGCACAAAATGGATAAACCAAAATGAGGTACTCACAAGGTCCACAGATGAGGGAAAGTCTAAATCAAAATCCAAAATCCTTCCTTCCAAAGCAGTGCTCTGCTGCTGAGGTGTCCACCCATTATCCAACGCACTTTCTAGGACTTCATGGAGTGGTAGAGCAGCGTCAGACCTAAGTCCGATTAAATCCTCTTCCGATATGGATGCATTCGAGAAGTGACTACTAGACACTGAATCAGAGTCATCATCATCGTCTCCACCATCTTCACTTTGTTGTGAGGAGTAAGATTCCACTGTCGTGAGGGCCTCAGACTGCAAGCCCCATTCAAAGTCGTCTAGATTGAAGATAGTGGCTGGCTCTTCTGAGGGATTTTCACTCGTTATACTGGTAGCAGAACTTCGAGGTGGAGAATAATCCGCATCTATCTCCTCATCATCAAGAAATGACACCGAGTTGACGGAACCAGGAGTCGGATAAACTGAGCGAGAGATTGCACTAGATAACCAATTGGCTCCAGTGTCGGTGAGTTGAGTGAGTGCCAGGCGATTTTGTCGCAGAGCAGACTCCCACTGGTGATGTCCAGAGAGAAGAGAGGCCACACCAGGGGCTTTGGAGATACCTGACCACCATTCACGAATAAGTTGAGCAATCTTGGCGGCACCACGTTGACGATGGAGTTCTAGCTCCAATGTCTCACGGCGAGCTAATTCCGCTCGAATCATGACTGCCAAAGCGGCTTCACTTGCCAGCTAAAAGACAATAAAATGTTCTAATATCAGTTTACCTATGAAGATAAATTGAATAGGCGAAGTATGGCATTAATAAAATATTACAGATTAACTTGCTTTTTAAACTAGATATTTAGGCTAAATGTGGGTAGTTAAACTGCTTCAAAATTCCTACAACTTTCAAAATTTGAGTTATTTAAATAATTTAATTGTCGGAGTAATGTAACGAAATTACCATACACACCTCTATAGCGATAATCACAATAAGTGGGCCAACAAAGCAGATACCAAGAGAATATACTAACCGCAGGATTAAACAACGTCGATGATGAACTGACTTATCTTTACTCCCTTACAAATGATGTTTCGGAGTGTACGCTTTTCCAAAAATCTCTTCAATTGTTGCCAGAAGTAATAATAAAGCATCTCTTTCATCAGAACGTCTGTATGATTAAATAACCTGAAAAGAAACTATTATATGACTAAAATAAAAACCACGACCATGAAAGGGAAGGATTTAATGTCCCCAAAAAACGGCATCCCATAAGTCAAGAATTCATGCTTCATTTTCTTACTCAGGAAATATAGTCATAAATACAAAACCTTAGAAAGAATTATTCCCATATTAGTACAACACTCACGTGCAAGTAGTTATCAATTACGCATGGCTGAACAGTCAGCACGGTTTAGTAACCCGTAGAATTACGATCAATACCAAGTAATACCATCAAACAATAGAATGAAAAAGCGAGATATAGGCTTAAGTTCACCTAGATGAAAATTTCACCGATATTGATTCCCGTTTAGAATTGGTCACGTCATAACCATATCCGTCACATAAATGAAAAATAAATACGAAAACCAGCTGTGCCATAAAACAAAATTTATATAACGAAGAAATGTATGGAATACGAATAGGTAGATAAAACGTACTCTTTTGGACATCGCTCTCTTCCACATTCGCTCCTGTTTAAAATCATCAGCGAGCCACAAAGCCTCCTCGAGAAAGAAATCCCAATGTGTCAAGAGTCGTTCGGGTTCCATAACCTTCGGTAGTCGATCTCTCATCCACAGACCCTTTGCTTTCAATTGTCTAACCTTTTTATTAACTGTTGCCTCCCTTTCAGCTAATTCTTTCGCACTTAAATTAACTAAATCCATAGAAATAGGATTATTTCTATCATTATTTTTTGAATGGGAGGAAAGGGGCAAATCCAAAGAGTTGTTGGAGATAAGAACGTAATGTTGAGAAGAATCTGCCAATTTGTTTTTAAAGTTTGTTCGAGGAAGACGTAAAATAGGAGCATGATTATTGTTTGATCTTCTGGAATGGTCATGATTAAATTTTGAAGCATCAATTTCCACAACCGGAAATTCAGAGGAGAGCATAAAAGATTTTTCCGATAGTAAATCACATTTTTCTTCATTTTGAACCCGAGATGCATAACGAGCGCAATCCAAAGATTCGGGAGAAAAGACACGAATACGCGACCCATGTGCTGGCTGTACGGCTCTTGACGGACGCCTTTTAACCATTAGTGCAATTTTTTAATTAAATTCCGATCTGTAACAGTAAAAAGTTAAAATAAGACTAAAATCTTTACGAGATTTAAGACATATTTTAAGAAATTGTAGTGAGCTCACCTAACTTTCGCTACGATGAAATTGTAAATTTAACCGTAAAGACTGAACTAATAATAAAATTTATTAATTTAAAATGTATGAAGAAAGAGCTTGAATTTTCAATACCTAATCATTCAATAAGCCCATTTGAAGGCACCCATACTTGGGTGCTATTAGTTTAGAAAATAGCGCTTTAAGGTGGCAAATTTTAATTTTAAACGACGAATGAGAATAGCGAAATATACAAAAAATACATCCTGGAATCCAAAATTATTAGCAAATTTATAAAGTGTACACGATCAAAAGCCAAAACTTACCGAATATACAAAGTTACACGCATCACAATGACGAAGCCTGCGAATCCGGTAAAATTCGCAAAACCCGCCTCCTCGATTTCGAAAATTTGCACACAAAATACATGTATCCAAATTTCTAGGTCATAGGATGTTGCCTAACCTTTGTTAAACGTGTTTAATTATATTTATTGATCCTAGTTTCATTATTAAGAATTACATGATTTAATAATAATTTTCAGCGAAGCATTATATTAGGCATTTTCTGGTGAAGATTGTAAATGGAAATATTTGGAAATGACATTTCGGCTAAAATATACTGAATTTAACTACGAAGATTTAATGGGAAACTATGAGCCTTTACCTTCAGAAGATACAATTGGGGTTTAAAAATGCATAATAAATTATATTCAGAATTCAGATCCAATTTCAATAATTGGGTATATTTCTCATTTACTAATTCAAATATAAATATTTATTCCATTGCGACTTACTATCATACTATAAAATAATTACGATCTTGATTTCAAGCAATCTTTTTATATTTTAGGTTAATTATTTTTCTAATTTAAAATTTACGTTTGAATAATGTGATTATTGTTAACTATAATATAATATCGCATTTCCGAAGTTACCATCTTTATAATCAGTCATATTCAAATCAATTTATATATATATATATATATATATAAAGCGTTAGTTTTGCTATAAGCAGTGGAGAAATTTATGTATTTTATCGAGATTCACCACTTTTTCATCATAAATTTGAGCTGCATCCAGTGTTATGTGATGTGGATTGGACCTGCATGGAAGGAATCAATCCAGGCACCCAAAATAGTTCGGAGATGGTCAGAATATCTACACGCATTTCTTGATTGAATTATTAACTTTATATACCAATATTTCTTCACGAAACATCAGCGGTTTCGGTATTCGATTTCACCAGTTGATAGGTGGTAATTGTATCGGTTTCAAGGGACATGTACCCATATATGTACGTGTATGCACATATACATATATATATATATATATTGCAAGAACTTTTAAGATTTTTAAACTCTACCTTAATATAGACACTAAAAACTATTTTCAATTATCCGTAGTGTCTGACATTTTAAGCCTGATTAAAGCCTTTTATTAATAGGTTAAATAAAGAATATCACCAAAATATTGATAAATGTTGACTACTTTAGTGGCTTGTGGAAGCATAATTTAGCATGAGGATTATAAGCAACGGAAAAATGACTCAGTAATAATTTCAGTCCAATAATATATTCCCTATCGTATTTTTTTGGTGATCATTAAGGAAAGACTAACAATAATTCACAATTTTACCTTTTTCAGAACAGTCATCCATCAATTTAGGCAATGTTGTGGTGCAAATAAATGGAAGAATAAACTTAAACAAATAATATTGTATTGCCGAGACCCCATTGACCTCGAATAATTAATTACTTGGATTTTTTTTCGAATTTATACAATCATATAAAGTCAAAATATCACGTATTTTAACCTTACCCGGCTGACATCCAGCCAAACGCAATGATTCCTAACCATTAAAATTTACAGAAACCAATAAAAAAATCTTTTTGGATTAAAAAAACTGGAAATTCAGTGTGGCAGATTTGGATTTTTTGCCCCTTTAACATATTCTCAGTGATCCTGTTGTTGGTAATTTATAACTTCAGACATGTAATTTTTAATTTATAAAATATAAATTATCAGTTTAACAAATTCTAAAGGTAAATAAATAGTGATTTATATTTGCATGTTTAAAAGTCATACTTTTTATAATAAAATGCTTTTATTAGATAGTGTTTAAACTACCTATTTGCTAAGGATTTCGGCTAGGTCTCTCTTCATACATCACACTATTTAAGAGGTGTGGTCTGTTTTCTCGTTTTAGGGGGGCGTTCGTATTTTTGTACAGCGTGACAGTCCATTTTACTTTTTTCATAGATATTTGTAACGTTAATGAAAATAACTTCCTTTATAAGCATTCCTTTATTTTAGTTGAATATTTATTTTGATTTTTGCTACACTCAAAATGCAAACCCATCCTCCTGGTCATCCCGTTTCTGTGGTTGTGATTCCTGACAATTACCAAGCTTTTAAAATAAATCATTTCTGCATATCTCCCAAATATCAAAATTATCTGGACCGTTTGATGATTCCAAATGGTCTAATCAAAGACAGAATCGAAAAAGTTGCTTCTGAAATTGTTGAATACTTTGAGAAAGGCAATATTCAACACATTACAGTTATCTGCGTTTTAAAAGGAGGATTCAGATTCTTTGCTGATCTCGTTGATGCCATGGAACGAACTATTCGTGCTCGTGGCACTCAGATTCAGATTAAACCAGATTTTGTGAGAATTCGTAGCTACGTGGTAGGCGATTGATTTGAAACTAACACCATTTCATTAGAATGCCTCTTCCGGTGATAATATCACTCTAACTGGCGTTGATAACCCCCAAGACTACAGAGGAAAGAATATTCTTATTATTGAAGATATTATCGATACTGGCAAAACTATGACAAAATTGCATGCTTATCTTAAGACTTTGGAAGTTAACTCTATTAATGATGTTAGGTAACTATTTTATCTCATATCGGTACTCTTTCATTTTTACTTAAATTTACTATAACCCATTATTTTTATTTTTAGTCTTCTAGTGAAAAGAACACCCCTAAGTAATGGTTATCGTCCTCGTTGTGCGTTTTGAAATTCAAGCTTTAGACGCTTAAATAAAGGAAGTGAGGATATTGTTTTATATTTTGTTCATTTCAGTCGCTGGGTTTGAAATTCCCGACCATTTTGTTGTTGGTTACGCTTTGGACTATAATGACTTTTTTAGGGACCTCCATGTGAGCTAGCGAAAATTTATTACCGTTTTTGCTATAATGCATCTTTAAAATGTTCTATTATTTCCTTGTGTCTTTCTCTCCACAGCACATTTGTGTCATAAACAGTGCCGGTATGGAGCATTTCGCGGTGCCAGAGGACAAAGTTGGACGTTCAAATGAGGTTGAGCAGCGACAGAATAATTCGGCATGATTTGAGGCAATCATTGAAATTATATTCAATCCCCACTCGCCCTCCCAAATTTCTATTTCTTGCAATCCCTTCTCCCAATCGACATTCCTACGACATTTTAATAAATGTGTCTATATAATAGTTGATAAAAAATAGAATTATCTAATTGATTTGCCTTTCTCTTCTCGTTTCTTGTCCTTTTAATTCGTGTCTTTGTAGAAGTCGGTACGCTCATACTGGAAAGTGGTGTTTACTAGGCATTATACTTAGGCCCTCTGATGCTAAATTCTCGGTTTGATGCCAAAAAGTAGGCGTGGTTTCTCATGAGGTCATTAGGTCTCCTGTTTTATAGCGATAAGGGATATCCCAAGGAATTTTCACATTATGTTACCGTGGATCAGGCAGTGGTATCAGTTATACATTTAAGGGGAAGCCGCACTTGAATTCGGCTTCAAAACCGGTAGTCTCCTCATTCTGAGTTATGACACTAATAGTTAAGGGATGATTTTCCGATTGATAAGCATCTCAATTATTTTGTTAATTACGACCAAAGAGCGACAGTCGTCAAATAAATAAAATATAAGATCAGAACACTATACGTAGGATCGTCCTTTGATTTCTGCTACAATGTTGTTAATTCCACGTATCTCATTAATCGGGCGATCCTTTGATCCCTCATTTAAGCATTTCTCGATTAATCTCCGTTTATGGTTTAATGTAATTATCACGTACTACCAAAATAGTCTCAAATCTTCCCGTGTTCTAGGGACCATATTTACTCATAATGTAACCGATTTCTTTGATTTTCTAATGGTGGTCCAAATACTTGGTGATATGTGTTCGATTCCCTCCAGGTACTTCCAATTATTAGCAATACTTTGAAGTACCACAAATCCCAACAGTAAAGCTACTTTAAAAGACCTAAGGAATAACGTTTGTGGTTACCCCCTTAAAAATTTATTGATCTTCTAGAGAAGAACGAGAGTTTAGTTTTGGGCACCTTTATCTTGAACGATCGGAGAGGAAATGAGAAAGGTTTGGAGGAAGAGATAGTTGGAAACAGGAAAGCTGGGTTATATGTCTAAACAGAGTGCGTTAAAGAGATATTATGATCCTATCGAAAGAGTAAGTTGACTTGTTTGAATTAGTTTGCATGTCACAATTACGATAATCCGACCAATGAGGTCACCAAGTTCGTACTACATATTGACTAGTGTGACCTGGTTTTTATGTCTGATTGTGACAATTAGGCAGACAATAAGCAGACTTATCTGACATTATGTGTGCATCACAGATTACTCGTATTTAACTCATGGAGGAGACTAATGGAGCTTCTTTCCTTACTCTATGACAAGATGGGATTTTTTCAGTCGTTGATTATTTTTTTTATGCTAGACGGATATTTGGACGCACAAATAAAGGACGAACTATCTATTATTCAGATTAATACAAAAAGTTCTTGAATGATTTTATCCCATTTAATCAATTTCCAGTGTAAATTTAGGTTCCAGTATTGTTTGCGATATATTTTTATCTTAAAATAACTGAGCCTTGGGTAGACTCTTTGTTTGATCTAATTGCCTTATGTGTTTGAAACAGCGGAAGTCATATTTTAACTGATCAGTCCATTTTGAATCCAACTTCGGACGGATTGTAAAATTATTAATAATCAAACCTCCAAGCTACCGATGGTTTTAGTACTTTGTAATGATCTTATTTCCCTGACTTTGTTAGCCTTCTCTAAAATATCGATGACCAAAAAGTTTGTTTATTTCCCATTGCTGATTTAAACTATCAACATGCCAACTAGCGCTTTTAAGCAATTACCTTTCTCTACAAACATGCTTCAGCGAAATTAAAGTATCAATGGTGTACTCTGTTGAATTTTCTGTCAAAATGAATGAAATTGCTCTACAACTTTTACTCAAATGTTTAAAATGCAGCTAAAATGTGAATTGTTATGTCTAAAAAATTTTGATTCTTATTGTGGGAGAAATATGACTAATTGGTTAAACATGAATAAACAGTTATTTAAGTTGTTGAAGGCATATATCAAATGTGGCCAGAGTTTCCCAATATCGCGGGGGAACGCCTGATTTGTTTATTTTGTAGGAAACGTTAGGCTAGTGGTGGCTAATGCAATTATTAAATAGGATTTTATATCTGAACAGTCAATTTTACCTAAGAGAATCCCAATGAGTTCTTACACAAACAGGGTAGTACCAGATTTGAACGAACGAAAAAGGGTAGGCCTAATGGAGTTGATCTATTTGCTATTTCAAATGAAATTCTTAATTGAAAATACAGAGAAAATGTAGAAGTTGAAAAAACCTCCAGCAAGTTCTTGAAGATTTCGGTTGACAGACTGAACAATTTCAGCACAGAGAACTTCCCGTTTTTCATTTGTAATCTGTTACGTTTGATTGCATACAGCTATGAGATACTATGAATCATCCCAACTGTTACGATTAAAGGAGGATATACTTTACAAAATTAAATGCATTAATCAAATTCAATCAAGTAAAGTTTATATCATAGAAAGGAGGTGAAGAGAAAGATTGGGCGCTTCCGATACTACATTTGTGACAGCAATCTTAGCTAAAGAAACTAACCGCCACCCATAAGAGAAGATAGGATGAAATCACCATAGATGCGTGATATCTTTCTTTAACTCATGAATGAAATTAGAACCGATTAGTGAATTATGTGACTATAACTGAATTAAGGACTTTGACATACAAATTAACACAGCTAATATAGTCTCTTAAATTAGTCACCACTGGAACATCGCCTTCATTTGTTACAACTCTAAATTTTCATAGTTACCTAATCTCTCTCCCAAACAGAAAAGAAAATGACTGTCGGAGATTTCTTAAACGGAATAATTTCAATTCGTGGCTAATGAAGGAGGAGGGAATATTTATCCTTCATATGTGTTGCGCCAAATCCAAATTTTACTAGCGTATTCAACAATTTTGATATATTTGTAGGTAGGGCTGAATCTTTGAGAGGTAGGATTAGATTAGAGTAGGATAAGTGAAAGAGTACTTTGTTGCTTTTTAACATTGCTTTTTAAAATATCAATCATTAATAATCCAGTAGAAAAGTCATTTGACTGAATTTTTTTCCCATGTACTAAGTAAAATTAGGGAAAACAGGTTAATTAAATACACGACGATTTAAGACTTAATGATAGAAAAAAAAGATACTATTTCACATTGTTTATTCAACTTATTTTGGGTTTAAAAAGACAAAGAAAAGGCATCTTAATAAAACGAAAGATAAAAATACCCTTGATAGTGATTCGCGATTTGAAAGGGTCAGTTAATGTAAATTAAATGAATGAATTTAACAAATAATTGTTGTAAATTCTATTTAGCTAGTATCATCCAGCTATTTTGGCCAGAAGAAGAGAAGACCTCCTCAGTCCCTTCCAATTAACGGTTCTGTCATTATAAATGTGAGATTGAAATCACTACTCAATCTTGTAAACTCAATCAATTCGGGTGCATGTGTAGTTCCTGTGCCCCCTGAAGTTCAAGCCTGGTTAGCCTCTTTAATGTCCTGTGCACCTTATGACTCATACATTTACCTTGGCTGTCAGTGAAAAAGGAACACGAAATTGGACAACTACCTTATCATGCCTCACATTTCAGGCTGTCCCCTCATTCCCCCAATTTCCTCCTACACCTTCCACCTTTCCCCTCCGCTTCATTGTCACAGATTCTACTTAGAACTTGACCTTCTCATTCGTAAAAAGGTCGTTATTTTATTTTAGCCTGGGGAATATTATTATTCCTAAGACGGGATATCAAGTCTAATTTAGTCTAGCTTCTAAAGTACATTTTACCTTGATTTGAGCAACTTTATAGGCTAAAACTCTGTCTTTTGGATCCAACCTGCTATTTTATACACTTTCTTCTACGATCTGACAACTATGAATGATGAGATTAAGGTAATGCAAATGAATGCAAGCCTTAGGTCCTGAAAACCATCATCCAATACAATTTTCTCCCATTTGCCTTGAAAATAAAGGTGCAACCGAAGGGTCTTAAAGAGTCAGAGGCCCTTACCGCATCTTGAATTACATAATAATAGTGAGTTTCAAGACTGAAATTCTCCAATTCACATTTCCTTTCACCGCAGCAAATGTCATATCGAAAGCTGTGTGACCCTATCCAGTTTGTGTCTTTGGAACGATGGTTTGTTTTTATGTTTAAAAATGTATTTTGAATTTTAAGACTCCGGAACCTTTCACAAGTCAAAATTCAGATAAAAGGGCGGGTAGTGTCCGTTCTTTAAGTAAAAATATATTTGTAAATAATATGCATATTACTAATATTTTATCTTATATAATAATTATACATAATATATTATGTATAAAATAATATTCTAGCATGTTTGCTAAAAGACATTATTCATTTTCGTTATTGAAGTATGCAAATAGAGCAAAATTTTTTAGCATTTTCTATAAATATACTGAAATCTCATTGTGGTGACTCCTTCTAGAACATTTCCTTGACTCAAATTCCCAAATATTAGTAATTTTCACAAAAGTGAAATTCACTATGAAATATTTCCTACACAAGGTTAACTTTAAGTTAGGTGGCTCTGTTGTTTTCAGTTGTCATAACCAATTATTTAAAGTTCACATGAAATAATATGACCTTATTTCTGTCCTATAAGCTAGTAAATTTGGGAGCGAGAGAGAAAGAAGGAGTGGATTAAGGTAGAAGCTAGTGGTTTAAGGGACTGGTAATTACCACAAACTTACTAGCAAATCTTAATTTTGGCTAACAATTGGTATGAAAAGCAATCAGAAAAAAAATTTATAACAAAGGGATTAATTAAAATCAACAAAATCATTTTCTTTCCTTCACGGCAACCACCACTTTCAAAGTTCTACTTCCAGAGAAGAAAGAATAATTTTTATTTTACTTCGAAGATGAAATAGCGGTTTAAGTATCATTACATTTAGGGATGGCGAATTAGGATTGAAGATAAGGAAACGAGAAATATTTAAGGATTAAGTAGCAGGACAAAATGTTGATGCACTTTCACAATTTAAGACTGTCGTGGGTCATTGAAAGTTGAAATATCAGAGGTTTTATATATCCATTGGCTTCGAAATACTCTCGTAATCTATTTTTACGCATTCACATCTGGGTCAATGCTATTTTTGAGTATTGTTCTTTATTCCTATTACTAATACTAATGCTAATAAAAGCAGTTAGTCAAAAAAATCTTTGATATTATCTCAGCATTGAAGATAAAGTACTTGGAATTAGTCCTTCATTTAGTGTTGAGTGAAGTTTCCAGTTACGTTCAATATTAATAGACCAACGAAAGGGTTGCTAAGTCTGCCATGACATTGTAATTAACATCACCGCAAACAGAAGAATTTGCCTTAGAAAATCAGGTCGAACTTATTATTTTCTATATTGATGGATTCTAAGTCCCACTTGCTTTGCAAAATTTGTTACGGTCATCTTATTCTGTGCGAGTTGGTTGACCGCTGGAAGTGTAATAACTATTTGCTCATCCGACGGCTAGGACTTAAAAATGGTGACTCATCTAAGTCTGAACTTTGCCTAAAAGTCCTCTTTTCCGAAGATTTTTTATTGGAAAGTCTGCTGCTTTTATACCTTATAGGAAAAAGTGTAATTTCCACTTATAAGGGCTACCCACATCCGTGGAGTTTAGAGTTAATTGATTAGGAATTAAAGCAAGAGTTAGAAGATGCATATCTCACTTTCTTTCTGATTCGATCGGTTTTGTTGCCATCCCAGCTGCACTTGTAAATATGGGTTGACTTTACAAATGTTAGATGGCGTTAATTACAAATGATAATATTTTATAATTCTCAGTCTCACTATTGATTCTCACTTCTTTCGAGGATATAGGCCTAACGTCTTTTTAAAAAAGCCTTCTTGACACTCATCTTGGTAGATGGGTAGCATCCTGAAGCCCTCCTGATAAGAACCTCGAATTCCGCCACTCCAAACTTAATCAGTGTCGTTGCACCAGTGGATTTAAACCGATGAGTATCGACCCGCGATCTCCGACTTCGTAGACCAGACAATCCATAGCTGTGCAACCGGCGCACACACCAAGAAAATGTAATCAAGCTTTCTCAAATCCATAATTTCAAAAAAAGCCCCTTTGTGAATCATTATCGTCTACAGAGACAGTAGGTTAAAAGTTTCCCCATTTGAAACCCCAATAGGCAGTTTGAAATTTGTTGTGAAATAGAAAATTATTTGTTAAATTCGGTAGTTTAATTTATTACGAAGAAACCTAACACACTAAGACTTCGTTTTAATAGTAAGAAATTTAAACCACTGCAAAAGAGTATATTTTAAGGCATTGTTTGTAAAAGTGCAGTACAGTGATGTCTTAAGAATTCACTCAAATGATTATTTGTGTCCTATTAAAACAGACAAGTCACTCTTAATTTTATTCAGTTCGCTTTATTTAAAGAAGCCGATCTGTTAATGGTTATGTTAAAATAAAATATTAGATACAAAACATGCAAAATAATATTTCTCAAAAGTTAATGTTCGTAAAATTCGAAAGTTTTGGACCTGAAAGTTAAATATTTTTATAGAGTTTAAATGAAGTTTAATATCTCCTTATCCATAGGATCTTCATGAATAGAGATATTTGAAAAGACAATTTCGAGTGAATATTACCTTTTAAGGCATTTTCAGTAGATGTCGGTTTTTTGAATGAAAATTTACATTTATTTCCATTTTTGTCAAATTTGTCCTAAATCTCTTCTAATTGGTCTAATAATAGAAGTAATAAATAATACACTTCAATTAGCAACACAAGTTTAATCGATAGAACCGGTCTAATGTATGAACGCCAGATAGCACAAAACTAAGCTCATTGTTATTGTTATTGCCCACAGTAAGAAAACAAATTTATAATATTTATTTGTGGGGAGCAATTGACATCGAATAACAGTAAGTTCAACAAACAATAAAGGTAAGAGATCAAAAGATACGGAAAGCTGTGTCAGGGTATTAAGGAGTCTTACCTCATTTGATTTCTTGAGTCGGATTGCGCAATATGGACGAGGTGGGCAATTCACGCCCCAAAATTCGAATTTCAAGGTTTATCTCCTGGATTGCAGAAAATACTTGTTCACAATGTTCAGTGCACATTGACCGATATTATTTATTCCATAAGAGTAGCGCTTGCCACTTCAGTTCATTTTTCTTCCAGCGGATGAGAAGGTAAATGGCCTTACATAATATTTCCAAGTTTAAATTTTT
This sequence comes from Hymenolepis diminuta, assembly GCA_900708905.1. Lineage (NCBI taxonomy): Eukaryota > Metazoa > Platyhelminthes > Cestoda > Cyclophyllidea > Hymenolepididae > Hymenolepis > Hymenolepis diminuta. The sequence continues at coordinate 4,342,662 of CAADRB010000010.1, forward strand.
AATAATACAGGATTGAGATATCTAAAAATTCTGAGTTGGCGGAGCTCCATTGGTTATGTTTTACTTTATGCTAGCCATAAAGTATTACATTCTTCCTAACTCATATCGACGTCTGAGAGTACCAAATAAACCAATCATTTAATGTTAGATTATTATATTATTTATTACCTGAAATTGGCACTTGAAAACTGTGAGTCGGCGGTGCTGTATGCCACCAGATGCCACTGCGATGCAAATTCCGGAGTTTCTATTATCCATTAGAATTTTTCCTACCCACTATGCACTTTTTATTGTGTGCTTTTACCCACGTCAGAAAACTGCTTTAATTTCGTAGTTTTTTATTTTCTCATGAACCGTTAATAACATTTTTCATGCAGAAAGTGCGCATTTGTGATGAATGCTTTAAACAAATAGACACGAGCTAATATAACTGAGCTAATGGTGTAAAAACTACTTTAAAATGTTTTAAAAGTCCAGTGTTGACTGGATGCTTCTACTGCTTACGTTGAAAAAAGTAAAAGAGGGCATATTATTATATTTGGTAATGAAAAGGAAAAGATACTTTACGAATAGAACTTCTGAAATGCCAAGGTATCCGTATTTTTGTACTCCAAAATTTGTATGCAATTTTTTATAACTAGCAAGGTCCCATATAAATTACGAATGAATGTTCAAATATAAATATAGAATGTTATATTTCATTAAGTAAACGCACGGAAAAGCGACTCTCAATTTGCATCATAGCAAATAATCTCAACCCGCAAAAAAAGAATATTAATGGTTAAGTTGTAATGCCCTTACAGAAATTTGCATTCATCTGATTAAAAAAATAGGATGCTAGATACAAACTTCCAATCCCGTTTAGGGAAATAATAAGTATATTTATTTAAATCTCGTCTAGAATATACAAATTAGAAAAAGGAAGCATAGATTTCAATTTGAAGAGAGAGCTCTGTGAGGATGTATGATTACCTTTTTGGTATTATGGCATCCTTTTTCAGCCAAAGGGGTAATAATTCATAGAAAAGCGTTTTGAAACACTTATCTTCGTTATAAAAGGAGCATCACAAAGAATTCCTGATGGGAAAATCAAAATCTGCCATCCCATGCATTAGCAAGACTTGACCAATCCGAGTGGTCATTAAGTCGGACACTGAAACGGTGACCTCTGACTTTTCGGAGAGTCGATACTAGTAAGATTGAACGAATAGCATAAATATAATTTCTAAAAGTATCAAATCTTATCAAAAATATCATAAACTATCTGTGATATATTAGGACAAATACTAATATATCCCGAGAACCTTTGATAAAACCATATGAAAGCTACTGCATATTCACAAAGAAATACCTAAAAACAATAGGAAAATGACAATCCATCCCTTAATTTGAAGTGGAAATTTATTATGTAAAATTTGAATTCATGCATCTGGTTTTCTGACCAGCAAATCGCCAACCAACTTCACAGCAAAGAAAGATTATTTTTGCTGTATTAGCTTTTATTAGCATATTTCATTTATGACAATGTTAAATAGGTTTGTTATGTAAGTTTTTATTCACTGATGCGCAATACTGCTCTAGTCATTAAATCGAAGTACGGAAGCAGAAAGTTGAGCACTTGTGGATATTAGCGTCTGATATCGATTGTCCAGTATCTGGTTCTTCAGTTACAAATAGATGGAGTAAAATAGATTATTTGTTTTTTAATTGCCAAGGTTATCTGAATCGGAATCTTCCGATTGAGAATGTATTTGACAAAGTAGACTTTTGGAAAATTTTCGGAATGACCTAGAGAACTCGATGAGGGAAATCTTCAATTATATGGGCGGGAAACTTCTTTCAGATAAATGAGACAACGGTACAAGGAACATTCTGGTAAGTTTTATTAAGTATACAGTAAGAAGAATCTGCCTGGTTTGGCAACAGTTCATTTTTGCCTCGATTACAGCAAAAAATATCCCTAATATGGATATGAAATTTCTAAAGAATTACACAAACCGAAAATTAAATTCTTTGAGAATCTGAAATTATAAACATTTTTGTTGCACTCGAGGGAAACTCGAAAACTTCATTTTTCGTGCCCTGGATTATCGATTATTGGATTCCCATGATCGCACATATGTAAGACCACCTGTGGAGAAGCCGTGGCTGCAATTATTGGCCAACCAGACAGCCAGTCATCTATCTCCTATTCAAGCCTATATAAGTTATTTTATTTCGTTAATACAAAGTCCTTCCCATTCCTCTTCCTTGAGGCTGAGTAGCTGTAACTTTAATAAAGTGCAGCTGAGAAGTTATAATAGTAATATAATGTGCTTACTGAAACTAACCGATTGTTTCATGGACAAAATAAACCCGAAGCACATCCGATACCTTATGAAATTATTATTATTATCTACAGTAAAACAAAAATTTACACTTTTTAATCGTGAAAGGCAACAAGTATCAAATAACAGTAAATCCAACAAATAATAAAGGGAGGAGGCCAAGAAGATCCAGACAGCTGTGTCAGGGTATTAAGGAGTCTTACTTCGTTTGATTTTTTGACTCGGGTTGCACAATATGGACGAAGTGGGCAGTTCACGCTCCAAAATTTAAATTTAATTCCAGTTATGATTAGGACGCAATTTTTCCTTACATTGTTTTCTTTGAGATTTTTGTGAGCGTTCGACTGGGGCTTAACTTTCAAGGTATTAGTCCATTCATTTTAGTTTCCTTCATCCCATCTAGCGTCATTTCCAACTTTAGAATTACGGAGCCGCTAGTTTTTATAAACTATATAGAACCTTTTTAATTGGCCTGATAGCAAGATGATTCTAGCTTACTTGACTTAGCACAGCATACCTCACTGGGATTCACTGTAAATAATGCTAATCAATGATTAATAGTCTTATTTTCAGTGGTGAGATAAATTTAGTGGTTCATCGATAAACCGATTCGATAAATGCTGTCTCTTAAGAATAGCGTGGTCTGATCCATTATTCCCTACCCTTTATTAAACACATCTTTCATCTAATCTCGCCTTCTTTTTTCTTCTACTGCCATATGAAACATAGTTACTGCGTAAAGCCGGGGATTATGGATGAGATTACTCCCACGATATTAAAAGTGAATTAACTGGTTGATTTAATTCCTTTATTGTCCATATAATCTCGATATATAATGGTGATTGATGAGATTAAAAACGACTTTTAAGATTCAAACCTAAATATAAAATATGCAGTAAGTGAATTATTCAATTTTAAGGAGTACGTCAAAGATGTGAATTCTTCAAAAATAAAAATAAATTTCAGTATTATCTATTAGAAGTTCCCCATAAGTATAGAACTTACTGGGAACTACATCCAAAAGACTCATATTTTTAATCCTTCACTAGCTATGTGGATAATTTTCTGTGACGATTTATCCCTTTTCGATGAATAAGATAGCAAAGGCAGGAGTAACGGTACAAAATCTATTATTGGTATCTACGGCATTAACATTTTTCCTCTAATTCAATGTAGAAACAAGTTAGAAATCTGGAAAACCAGATAAGGCTGTGATAGTTCAGTATTCATTAATTAAAAACTCATAATATAATGTTAATTTATCCGCAAACTCTGTCAGGCCATTTAAATTCTTCAATTGAAGAGTTTGGAATGAAGTTTCAGAACTGTTTTTTCATTCTTTTTACAATCCTGTCATTTCAGCTAGTCGATGAAATTTCAAATAAGTTCTTTACGAGAATCAAATTTTTTACAAATCCGTCATTTTATTCATAGTCCTAGTGTGTTAAGTTTCTTCGTAATAAATTAAACTACCGAATTTAACAAATAATTTTCTATTTCACAACAAATTTCAAACTGCCTATTGGGGTTTCAAATGGGGAAACTTTTAACCTACTGTCTCTGTAGACGATAATGATTCACAAAGGGGCTTTTTTTGAAATTATGGATTTGAGAAAGCTTGATTACATTTTCTTGGTGTGTGCGCCGGTTGCACAGCTATGGATTGTCTGGTCTACGAAGTCGGAGATCGCGGGTCGATACTCATCGGTTTAAATCCACTGGTGCAACGACACTGATTAAGTTTGGAGTGGCGGAATTCGAGGTTCTTATCAGGAGGGCTTCAGGATGCTACCCATCTACCAAGATGAGTGTCAAGAAGGCTTTTTTAAAAAGACGTTAGGCCTATATCCTCGAAAGAAGTGAGAATCAATAGTGAGACTGAGAATTATAAAATATTATCATTTGTAATTAACGCCATCTAACATTTGTAAAGTCAACCCATATTTACAAGTGCAGCTGGGATGGCAACAAAACCGATCGAATCAGAAAGAAAGTGAGATATGCATCTTCTAACTCTTGCTTTAATTCCTAATCAATTAACTCTAAACTCCACGGATGTGGGTAGCCCTTATAAGTGGAAATTACACTTTTTCCTATAAGGTATAAAAGCAGCAGACTTTCCAATAAAAAATCTTCGGAAAAGAGGACTTTTAGGCAAAGTTCAGACTTAGATGAGTCACCATTTTTAAGTCCTAGCCGTCGGATGAGCAAATAGTTATTACACTTCCAGCGGTCAACCAACTCGCACAGAATAAGATGACCGTAACAAATTTTGCAAAGCAAGTGGGACTTAGAATCCATCAATATAAAAAATAATAAGTTTTTGATGTTGGACATTAACTTCAAAAATAATGTAGATCAATAACGCATCGATTACAGAAGTATTGCAGCAGTTTAATGCTTCTCCTAAATAATGAAAACTAATCACATTCAAATTTTTAGTATTCCTAAGGCTTAACTTTCCTCTGAAATCACAGAAGAAAGGATATAATCGTATTGAAATGTTTAATAATCAATAGGTGTATATTCAAATATCTTTTGGCCCTTTCTTTCAGTGATGCAAGATTGGAATTTTATTCAAAAGGAACATTGATTTTTACCCAAAAACTACTAAATAGTTCTTCCTGCGGTTAAAATTGGGGGAAAATCTCACAACTAAAAGTGTTTTCGTTGTACCCATGGCAGCACGACTTCAGCAGTTGTTCGTGTTATGCTGACGTCTTTCAAATTTTCACACTGTCTTGAATTTAATTCTATGAAAATAAGATAACTGATTTTATTAAAATAAACATCCTTGTTCAAAGAAAACGAAGAGACATAAATACAATGTTAAAGTTTATGCAAAATCCATTGACAATTTTCATGAACAACACCGTTTGGGCAATGGCATTTAGGCCCTAAGAAATATAAATGTCAAAATGGCCCCATTATAGGCTTAAACAAATTTCTTTACATACATCTGATAAAAATACTTCAGTTGGCGTTTAGATTATTTATTAATATCAATTATCTATTTTATCAAAAAGTATTAAAAATTTAGTAATGCGGAAAAGGATGTGGCAGTCAAAAGTTGAATAAAATGACAGATTGCTTGATGAATTTGAAGTTCAAAGATGAGCCAATATAGGTCGATTTCGAAAAGCTCTCATAATTAGTAGTGGCCACTGTTTACTGCATAAGAGCCATAAGTACAAGATAGTTCAAAACGATCCCCGAATGACTAAGCGTTCAATTGTACGCCAAGTAGTCGGCCCACTATAAGTATATATATCAAACGAATGTTTCGGAATAATTACTTCAATACGTTGATTACATTTACTTTTAAAGTGAAAATTTCGGAACAGACTAAAGGCATATAAATAATGACGTTAATCATTTGAATTATTTCATATAAACACCAGCTATTCACTACGCAATATTCCATAGATTTTCTCTCCAGCCGTCTCATTATCCGAATACAGGATAGAATTTGAAGATCATTAAATCGTGGTATATCTAAAGAATTTGTGTGAAGACGTCGATTTTAAAAGGAATAGGAAAAAACAGAATTTTATAATATTCTCACGTAAACAAATGCGTTAGACTGATTTCTAGAATTAGAAGTGAAACTAATTAGTCCGTAAAGCATTTTGGAGGGGCACTTAAAGAATTATTTAGGTAGGCACAAGGAGTTAACTTCAGAATGCTCCTCTCCTTCCTCAGTTTTTAATTAGTATCAAACCGAACCTCAACGCAAATCTTTAAAGGAAGTACTCAATACCTAGGATTGTTGGTATTTACTTGTTGCGTAGAAGGCTTGACCGTAAAATTTAAAGTCAATACTGTAATAAGTACTTTGGTTCGGGTGTTACTTACAGGTGTTCTTTAAAAAATAAAGTTCACTTAACCGCGTTTCAGAAACGAATGATAGTTCTTTTATGAGATCTCTAGTGAAAGTATCTTCAAAGTAATTGTAAATATTTCTACTCTGGTCGTGCAAAATTCAATTTCGGGGATGTAGTTTCTAACTCTAAAAGTTCACTAACTCAGCGAGTCTCCTAATGGAAGTTAAAACGAAACAATGTGTTTAGAATGAAAATTTATTCGTGTATGCACCGAAACCTTTGAGTAATTCAAGAAAGAACAAAGGCAAAGAAGTGCTATCGTTATTGACGTCACAGACCTTAATAAGTGCGTCTAAATGACGTGATTGAACGACATCACTTTAAATTATATAAAACCTTGCAAATCTATGGATTTTGATTTCAAGGCATAAAAGTAATTAAATCAAATATTTATTTCCTGTTAGCGGGTTCCTATTTCATTGTTTTATAAAAGAACCTGGTTTTAAATCTGTACTTCCAACTGATATTTTGTGATCCGTTGATTTAGCCACTTTAAACATCATGTAAGCTTCAAGATGAGAGGTATTAATGTAGCTTATCAGTATAGTGCCATGACCCTCTCTCTAGGTGATTCATATTCTAATTAATCAGAAAAAAATCCTATCATTTCCACTTTAAGAAGTTATAAAGTGAATTTATTCAATCTCGATCTCTAGATAGGACAGTTATCATAAACATTTGAAGTGCAGTGATAACAAGCAGTGACCCACAGAAAAATATATGTACGAAGACCACCATCAACCTATGCGGTTGTAAGGAATTAAAGTGACGTGACACGCCACTTTATTAAATTACCTGGTCAACAAGCTCCAAACATGACAGACGTGAAATCACCCAAGAAACCCGATGGTAAAGTCATGATGATCAGACTTTGAACATTTTTCCATTACAAAATAAATTTTACCTCTTATGATAAGTGGATAGCTGATTCCAGATTACAAGTAAATTGTATGTTTTTATTGCAATATGTCCCTTATTGAACAATATTAATATAACTTTTAATAAATTAAACTTGTACATTTTTTTCTTGCGTTGTCATAAACAATAATAATAGAACAGATATATAAAAACTGACGCAATAAGGAGGCGCACATCGATGGTCCTTTTTGAATTGATCGGGAACTATTTCGGGTATTGGCTTCATCATCATATGCGCTCGTGTCTTATCAACGAACTTTAATCTAGGGGGGTCATTTTAACTAAAATTTGTAACTCTATATATTTGAAAAATTGCTATAAAAATAAGTACTATATCTCAATGCAAATATCATACATTTTACAATTTTACGGCGTATTATTACATTAAGACGAAAGCACGTTTACGAATTTCGATCATGAGAAGGATTCTGAACACGGAAAACGATAAAATAGTCCCATAAAGGATGAAATCGAGAGAGGGACATGTAAGAGTAAGTAGTGAGGTTAGGACATCAAAGGTCCTGCTGCATTTTAATTCTTGAAGCATTGGGTTGGCCAATTCTTCATAATGCGTATAGTCAATTATATCATAAATAATCCTTGGGTTCTTCGGCAAGTCCATGCCCGCGATATGCTAAGCTTATTGCCCAGCCGATTTAACTGAACGATTGGTCGTGATACATAGGTAACTTCGTCCCCTACGATAGCTAAAGGCTGGAATTCAGTCAAAGAGAATTGGTCAATTACTTATCTTAGAGGCAGGATTCTTTTACAAAGTTAAACAGACTTAGAATAAGAGCATCTACTTTAATAACTAATACTGAATTTTGCGCAATTACAATTTATATATATTTCTGACGATAAACCACTCGAACGTGTTGGAATTAGGGTAAAAACTAACGGCTAACAGCAAACACCAGCTCCAGACAAGGCCAAAATGTATTGATCAAGCCACAGTGAGGGTTCAAGCGGGTAAGAGAGATGAGGATCAAAGGCGATGAGAGGGCATCGTAGAATCAGGTGTGACACGCGTGTGCCTTGGTGGAAATACAAAGAGTCACTTAGGCAAGGACGTGCGTGAGATATGAGTGCAGATGTACTTCCAAATGGAACGGAACAGCCATAGAAAAATGAAAACCAGTAAACTTGTCTAGATATGACAGATAGGGGTGTGAATCATAGGAGCATAACGATATCACTGCGGTTTCGTGGGTGAGGAACCCAAGTATTTGCGTAGAGAATGCGAATAAAGAGTAATTTTGGGAATGCAGAGGGTCATCCTTCAAACTGATCATCATCGCTAAAAAACACTAAGGATAATATGTATTACATGAGTAATAAATAAATAAATATTAATATATAAATTAAGTACGAAACTGCTTAATCAAAATGTGAATACAGAGCAATAGAATAACAAATTATTTCGTCACAGGATTCAATTAGGAAGATGAATAAACAGCAAATAAACAGACCAAATAAAATCAAATTTTACCAAAAACTAAAAACTTAGACCGGTGCGGCATATGTTGTTGTTTAAATGAAGCAAAAATTGAATTATCAAAAACAACAAGATCAATATTATTCCGAAGCGAACTAATATGCCTCAAACCTATAAGGCAGATGAAACAGGAATATTTGTACGAAAACAAACAATAAAATTTATCTGGGGCCAGTAACAAAGACAGCAATCAGAGTATGTAATATTAATTTTTAAATCGTGGGGTTACCTAAAATACCCACCAGATAGGCGTAGTATTTTGTTATGTGTAGAGATTTATATAAGTGTACCCAGAGTTCTGAGAGAAGAGAAACTAGAGAACGCTTACTGAGCAAGCCTCTTTTGCATGATAGCAGCGGTGGTTGATGCAGAGATAAGCAGATAGATTTGAAGGTGAAAGAAAGAAGACCAGAGATTGAATGGACCACGGCAGCTCTTTTAGCGGTACCACAGTGACAGATGTGTAGCTTGATTTTGAAAAGAACGGGGAGGAGGGGGGGTATACCTAGTTATGGAGTGTAGACAACCGATTGAAAAAGTTAGTTATTTAGTGAGTGTTAGTTCAGGCTGATTTAGGTATTGACAGCGTCGACTGAAGGACTCGGGATTTTCCCATGACGAAACGGAAACACTAAGATCGGGCTGACTCGTGAAGGCTTAGTTAAAAGTTGAAATTAAACTAGCTTGAGGAAGTTGATGTACTTCATAAGCATACAAAATAATAGTATCGGACTTTATAACTTAAATTGAACTAAAATCAATAGTTTTAATAAGTCTAAAGAAGGATAATAGGAGCAAAACAAATAATAATTCTCCAGGTGCCAAATCTTATTTCATTTGCTTCTTAATTTTTTTCTTGTGATAAAACAAACTCGCCCATGAATTTCTTAATCAGTTCAATTAGAAAATCATAAACACTAGAATCTCATACAATGATAATAAGTATATGACAAGCCGCCAATTCGTTTTGAAATTACCATTGTATAAAACTACTAATAAGAGGCATTTTTCTGTTTGACACAAAACTATACAACATTGTCGTCTATTCCACATGTTTCAACGGAAAATAATTCAACCAATTAATGAAATGATCTTCAAGTCCAAATATGTTAGCATCTTCCAGCACTCGTCTTGAGTAGAGAATAGTCTTGGAGCCATCCTGACGAGAGACTCGAATTCTGCTAACTTCGAATCAGCCAGAATTAATCTGTGCCGTTGACCACTTTACTCACCGAAGAGTATCCTCACGCTTGTCACGCACACGTGCTTGTCAGTTACAGGCTCCTACGCCTCTCTCACATCTCTGCTCCTCAGCCCTCTCTCTTACTAGCTTGAATCCACATTGTGGTTTGTGGCCTAATCAGCCCTTGGAGTTCCGCTCTACAACTGTTGCCCTCGTTGTTAGCTGTTAGTTATAGTCTTAGCTTCTACAACAAAGATCTGATTCATAAGTTAGTAAAATTTAGTAACTCCAAAACCGGTGATCTCGGTTCTTGTTAGCACTTACAATTTGCTACAAACTTTCATATAAAATAAGACTACCGGTTCAAGAATGGACTCCCGATCGAGTGCTTATCTATACTTCAAAACTCAAATGAAAACACATATCAAGTTATTTTTAATAAAATAATAATTAAAATATTTTATATTCCGAGAAGGATGTTACTTCTCGACCACCCTGTAAATTCTATGAAATCCGACTGAAAGTCAACATTATCTCGCTTATAAATTTTACCTCGTGATATTAATGTGAAAGATTTGCATTTACTATTGCTAACGGAAGCTGTTTTAGATTGCTAGTTCCTTCAAACAAGCATTCGGAAATGTGTGTGAACCTACAGGGTTACTAAATAATATCCCCTACCCGTCTTTGTAACGTATGACCCTCCCTACAGACTGAACTTGCTAAGGTCAAAAACGGCTTTATTTGGCTTAAATTATCAGCCGCAAATTCTATTTGATAAGATTATCGGGGGATAAAGAGACTGTGGAATATTTAGAGTTGACAAAATGTACTATTTAGGAAACAGTAAATGAGTTTCTATACAGTAGAAGCAAACATTTAATGAACCGTCTAAGATACTTTTTAATGTCTCACTTGTAAACTGGAACTCCAAACGATTGCCTGAATCGAAATGAAAGTAAAAAAGCAGTTGAAACTACATGGTTCGGTAAAGTGATTTGAAACACGCAAAATATTCAGCGATTAATTCTCATCATTCGAAAATTATGGTACAGATATACTACTCTTTTAAAGAACCAAGAAATAAACATTATTTTTTATTGTTGCTGTCTTAAGGATATGGCCATTCTAGTCAAAGGGCACACCTATATATCCCTGCCCCAAGTCGTCTAGAACAGAGAAGCTCACTATGAGGTCATATGTTACATAAAACCCCGGCTACTTAGTATTTGGCTAATAGTATGTCAGTTCATACCACTTTCGTAAAAATTCGGCCATAAAATGCCACCTTATTAGTTGAGTCATAAAATCAGTGAACTATCCGGTCAAATAATGACTGTTGATCTTCCAGTCATTAAGATCATACCATCAGAAATAGGCAGTGCAGGAATATTTCTGAGACAATAAAAACAAAAAAGAATCTAGTCAACTGGATCAACCTCTTCATTTACATAAGCAAGATAAAGAAGACTTCTACATTTAATCTGAGAAAGATTTAAATGTGCTTTACTGATCATATCTCTAAAATTGAACGTTTCTTACTGAACACGTACCAAACCTCTAAAAACCCTCATTCTATCATCCCAATCTTAACGGATATTTGACTTATTAAGTAATATTAAACTCGCATGATGTGGCGCCAGAGAAAGCCGGGACTAAACCGATGCGTTAAGTCACATAACTCTACCGATGGGAACATACCATACCAGAATAACTGGAAAGAAAACTCTATTGAGTCGACTAATTCTTTAAGTCGATAAAAGGCAGTTTAAAACAGCTTAACGTACTATAAAACTAAGGCCAAAATCTCACTATAACAGTTGCCTAGTACCATCACTTTCACCTAATACAAAACATAATATCAGGAATAGAGGAAAAGTGAACTTCAAAAGCAGAAACCTAAGTGCAAAAATAGATGTCATTAGCCAAATTAGCTTATATTTAAAAATTCACTGTTTTGTGTATTCTTTTGATAAAAATAGTAAAATTTCAGGCATTTACAACTTCAAAATTCTAGTCAGAACCTTATTATTCAAGAGAGGTCCTCCTGAAATAAGTTTATATTTCAGCGATATCATTGGAAAACCCTGCATATCATCTAAACTGTGGAATTAAAATATCAATAGAGTTAAAGGATAAGTAATCTATACGAGTAAATAACTACAGGAAATAGAGTTATAACCGAAATATATAATCTGTTATTGTATTAAATATGAAAGTAGAGCAAGAGGTAGTGCGTAAAAAGAAAAAGTCCAACTATTATAGAGAGGCTGCTGGTAATGTACCCAACTCTCCGTTCTTACGAGATGCAAACGATTTCTTCGCCTTCTCATTGATCGAACAGATATGCTGAATTGAATAAAAATAGGTAGTCAATGTTCAACATAGAAGAAGGTATTAGATAAAATGCAAAATAATCAGAAAATAGAGCATGTATCCATGCTCCCGATGACTCGCCCTAACATAAATGGAGAAATTACATATAGAACTGCTAAAATAACTAAAATTAAACCATAGTAGGAAACTCAAACCAATTCAAAGAATTTAAACTACTGAAAATGAAAATACTATAGAAATTTTAATGTAACATGAATGCATGCAATATGAATAAAAACAGTACACATTGGGAAAAAGGTATATCTAGGCATTTGTAAAACATACCAGCAAATCACGGAAGCATTCATTGTAATCGATCGCATATCCAACAATAAATTCATCAGGAATTTCAAAGCCAAGAACTACAGAAATTAAAAAAAGGGATTAAAATAAAGCAATATGAATGATATTTAATGAATTACTAAAAATAAATAGTCAGAATTACAGTGGGGTCGATAGCCGACGTTAAGATCGGTGTGCTTCAAGAGAAGGCTACAATAATTAAATCGGGATGTATCAATAAAACTTAAAATGAAATTGGTAAATATGCAAACTGAAACTAACCAGCAGGATTTTACAGTTTTAGCACCATTCTCAAAAAGGTAATCAGAAAGCTTGGTCATGGTTTTTCCAGTGTCACAGATATCATCAACAACAAGGATATTCTTAAGGAAAATATATAAGACATAATATAAGATTACTTTATCCCTGATCGGCATGGCGTTATCAATGGATCGGATGTTAACTTGACCAGAAGTGGTATCTGTATAACTTTTGACACGAATAAATTCAACGGTAATGCATAGTTCAGTCTTTCGCGCCCAAATAGTTCGTTGCATTTCTTCAATTAAGTCCGAGAAAAACTTGAATCCACCCTTGAGGACACACATGATGGAAACATCCCTTATTCCCTCGTATTCGTAAGTCTCGACAATATAACCGGCAAGACGTTGAAGTCTAAAAACATCGATTATTTATGTAGAACATACCTATCTTTGATCATTCCATTCGAAACAAGCACTTTGTCAAGATAAGGGGCGTATCGTTCCGGAATGCAAAAGGAAGTCACTGGAAATCCTTGGAAATTAACAATCAACTAAAATTGTGTAAATTTAATAAATAACTTGCGTTGACAGGCTCAGAATCCCTAACGTCCATGCTCAAAACCCCAGTACTTCAATACCAAACGTCGACGAAGTGCCAAATTTAGGACAAATATTGTTGATAAGTTTAAAAAACAAGGTGGTTAAATTGAGCTATTTTCAAATATTATTAAAATTGACGTTTTAATTTATATTTAAATATGAAACAATAAAACTTTTCTTAAAATTAAAAATGAAAACATAATATATCCTAAAATTGCGAACTTACTGATTAGTATCGAAGTTTCAGGAAGAGATTAATATTTTAGACATCCAATCACTATCCATTTAAAATTGTTGAATTAATAATCAAGAAATTCCCAAATTTTGATGAAGTCTGAAATGACCTTTAATTGAGTAATAGCTATATTATTGTTGATACAACTCTTTAAAACGTTCCGTTTAATTCATTTTTAATTAAACTGCATTTACGTGGGCAGCAAAGAAGCTTATGAACTTAATGACCTTTCTCGCGACTCCCAACATTTTGTCCAGACTTGAGGTTCACAATGGTTGGATGATATCGATTTAAGCCATTTTTAAACATTACACTAAAAATATTGGAGTAACAGTAAAAAAGTTGGAGATGCAGGACACTGAACCATCCAAGGCGTTTTGAACTTATCGTTCTTGTCATCATAAAGTGTTTTGTTTTCTTAAATAAAAACGTGAAAGCAATAACTAGAGTCATAGAGGGTGGCCACGTTTATTGGTTTTATAAATATCGATCATGAAAAATCCATAATTCAAAGAGCAAACGATTAAATTTCTAATCCGATAACCTGATTTCTATTTTTGTTTCTCCTTTTAAATTGAATTGTAAGTGAGTCATCAAATAAAAATTTGCTTTGTCGGTAAACAAATGGAGTGAAGACAATCCAATGAATATTATTGCAGAGTGATAAATATATTTCTGGTGTGGTTTTCTTCTATCCTAATGTTTCCCCAATAACATAATCACATTTAAGAATATTTTGCAATTAGGATACAAACTACGGTTAATTTACTATTATTTTATTATATTTTTACTTTCATAAACTGTTATACTATTTTCAATATCAAACAAATTTAAATACTATTAATTGGGAAAATCGATTTTCTTAAGGTGATGTTATAGAAAGAGTGACAAGTTAAATGTCTAGGAAGCCGTTTATTAAAACAAATTATAAAAGGTAAGTAGAAGATAAAACCAACGTTACGGCCAAGGCTTCTAAAACAGTCAGATTCTGTCATATAAGGTACTTTTTCTTTAAATATTTCAAATATTCCGGCGAGTTAACACCAGAAGCGGTTGAAGTAGTCTGCAAGTTCCTCTCAACGGCTTGCAGATTCATTCGAGCCTTCTGTAATAATAGACTGGTAACTGATGCAGAATTATGTGATTTGGTGCCAGCGAAGTCTCTTGATGGGACTTTATCTGTCCATGCTAAAAAAATAAAAAATTTTTTGAAGTTTTCGAAAAAAGTAAGTTTGAAAAATGCCATTTCATAAATATTCACTCTCTTTTGAGCCAACGTTGGTATTCGGTCGAATGGCTGGTCTACTGTCAAGCCGATCGCTAATAGATTCATCGTCTGTATCAGAATCACTTTTCTTGACAGCCTTTGATCTTGACTTGCCAACTTTTTGCCTATTACAAAATATCTCCAATGGACCTTCAGATGCGTAAGGAGATTCAGTGGTGCTGTTATAGAGAATAATGTTTAACGGCGTTTGTATAACTAACCGTAATCTTAAAAGCTTAAAGCAATCAGTTCTTACCTTCCTCCGTATTTGCTTCTTCTTCTGGCAGATGCATGGTTTTGAGATAAGTGTCGGCTGGATCGTCGTTGAAAACTTTGAGATAACAGCTTGTCGGCAAGTCGATGTTCCGCAAGAGCATCCTCTTCAAGAATTTGCTTTTCTATCAAAATTCGACTTCTTTCTGCTTCCAATTCGCGAATTCTTAGTTGAAGACGTTCACGCGTAAGCAAATCTCCAGCATTCTTTAAAATAGAATTAAAAAGTCCCATAAGTAACTGATTTTGTGTGTTTTGCTGATACATATCTATTAAAATAATTCACCGACTGGAGTCATTAGCGGCTACCCGACTCCTAATTCAGACTTTTAAATTATGTTTCCTCTTCAACTAAAATTACTTGTGCGTTTGAATTATTTCCAGACTGTAATGAGATTTAACTCCATTTTTCAATTATAAATCCTCTCACGACACTATATTTCTTTCTATGGGCTAAAATATGACAACTACTTTTCCCTTAATGGGTGGTGTAGGGTTCAACTATGAGCCACAAGTATATTTTTATATCCCCAAAGGAATGAGAGAGGATGGAAAGGGAATTGATCTCAGAAGAAAAGGAGACATGTGCCTGAAAGAATAGTGTAGAAATTGGAATAAGTATGGCAGATTGATGAGCTGAGTTATGTAGAGGAAGTGCAAGTGAAAGTCAGTAATTAGTGTCCAGATTTGATCTGGGCACAAGGTGGGAATGTACTAACTACACTCAAATGAAGTAAATACTCTGCTGGACTCGAAAACATGATACGAAAATTTACTATCTAAATGACTGGACTAGGAGGTATTTCATCCACGTTAAGATACAAAACTTAAATAACAGCGTCTTTACACGTAAATCCCTGCGACAGCGGCACGAATTCTTCGATGAATTCCTCTTCCTTTCTTTCTCCCATTCAGTCTCTGAGGTATCACTGGATTGCACCGCTCCTACGCATTCACAAGGAGATTTTTCTTTTTTCTAAAAGGTAGTTGTTGTTCTAATTTTAATACTACCCTTTAAGAAAATAGAAATAAATTAATAATTATCTTCACCGTGTTGTACTTCAATATCGCTACTTTAATACCGCAATTACTTTTAAACTGTACTGGTTAGATCGTCTTCTCTACTTTGGTAATGTTAAAAAATTCAAATAAGAGTGCTTTATCTCTTTAATTATAAAAGGAATTTATATTTTTAATTAACTTTAATTCATGGGCTATGCTCATTATTGCCTATTGGCATATATAACAACAAAACTCAAAAACGGTTGGAAAATATTTTGGTCAATTGCATTGACTGCTTTATATTATAATCGCTATTCTGTTGTTTGATGCAGACATATCACATTAGATTCTTTTGTTTCATTCAATTTGAAAGTGCATTACACTGTTATAGTACACTATAATTCGAAGTCCAAATAAGTGTGTTAGAAGAAATGATAATTATTTTCCCCCGCTCCTAATATTTCTTCTATGAACAAAATTGTATTTTCTTTCTTTATTTCCCCACCGATAAGAGACACCTGATAATTATTCGTATTAGTTTAAGTCGATACCGATTGAGTGTGAGTTTCGTGAATACACGCGTGTTGACTATAACTTGCCTTCTTATCTGCCGTGGGTTATTAGCTTCTGTGTTAAGTTGCTGTATTACCGAGTTTTCTAGATTGTTGGTTCTGCCAGATTACTATCCGAACTCCTAGTTGGTTGCGTTATAGCAAAGTGATATCTAAAGTTGACCCTTAAAAATGACCTAAACACTTATAAATCATTTTTAATAATACATAATATTCTTACTCTTCCGCGTTATGGAATAATGGATATTCCTGTCCACAAAATCAATGTAACGATGAACAAAAAATGTACCAGTTCACAGTAAATATATATACAGGAGACTTAACTATCGCAATAATATCGTGTCCAATCAGATTTTATCAGACCTGAACAGACTTGGTATGCGAGTGTGACATTATTTCCCATATTCATGTTCGCCTTCCAGTTCACATGGTGATACGTTCCTATTCAACCCGAATTTCCTACTTACGATTATTACCTTTGAGAACCAGTGACTCCAGTCAGATGTGTTGATGTTTTTTTGCTTTGTCACCCCTAACTTAACTTATTTATGACAATACATCTGCATTGTTAGATGACTACTCGTTTATAACTGAACACAGACCTTCATTAGGTTGATTTTCTTTCGTAGGCTTTTATTTTCTTCTCGTAGTTGTTCAAGTTCAGCATATTCATGATGACGAGCATTCATCATTAAATCCTGTCCACTTGGATGCAAATTTATGCAATTCTGCAATTAAAAATAGGTCGGTCATCATTTCAAAGATGGTAAACATCAGAATAAGGTAAATAATCCTACTTGATTATCCTCATTGTCATGCTGCGGTGTTCCGACCCTAAGCAAAAATAAAATAGCGTTAACTTCGTCTATCTTACAGTAATCTACGAAATTCTATCCTCGAGAATCATAAAGGAATTTACTAATTGTTTAAAAATGTTTAATAAAGAGGATATTCAATCAAACAACAACTTACTTATCCGCAGAAGGAAAATGACAACCTCTTATGGCCTATTGTGGTAAAAAGCATCAATTTATTAAATATTTTTTTTTAAATAACTGAATGCAAATAATGTGTTCAATCGACTATATCCAATATCTAGAACCCAGGTTCAAAGAATTATTCAAACATAGTGTTGGGATTTTTCACAAAATCAGTGTGATACCCTTTTAAAAGTGATAAAACACTGAATTTTTTCAATACTTCCTATGGCAGCGAAATTGAAATATTGTTTAAATTAAGAGATTTCCGGGTCGGCTTTTTGGGCTATTGTAAAAGGTACTGCCCTAAGTTTATTACTTTCACTTTTGTCCCAATGATATTTAAATGGAAAGAATGGAGATTTTATACTTATTTTAAAAATAATTAGAATGATACTTAAAGTAATTACATTCGAGTCGTGTGCATTTTCAAATGATCCAGAGGGAGAGAATGTCTGTATAAATTCGACTCTAGCAGGTGTCTGCAAGGGTTTATTCCTAAATACATCGAGATCTGTCATTGTTCCAACACTTTCCTTTTAGAGCGAAATAAAAATAGTTTTCAGCAATTACTACAAAAAACCAGACCTATTTAAACCTAGAAATAACCTCACAGTGGATATGTCTCGAATATCTCTATCGACAGTCACTCGAACGCTTTCAGAATTTTGTGGCTTAGACAGCTGTGGATTGGATGATTCGGAGCTTTTGAGTTGGAGGATTCTTTCTATGAGATATTCCTCAATATTTCGAATGTGGTCGTAATCGGGTGAAAAACCGATCCTTTGCAATAAGCGTTCGTTCCGTTGAACATTTACTTCTTCAACAGAATTCAATTCAGGAATGGAGCTTGTAATTTCAGCCATAGTATTTTTAGCGGATTTCTGAACAAAATAAGTATATTTTGCCAACTGATGTAATAGATATTTGAAATGTAGTCAATATATAAATAATATATTTTTTACCTGAACAAAGTCCAAAATGCCCAGTAATTCCTTCATCTTTGAGACCTCTTCAACTGGCAACGATTTCGATTGAATATCTCTCTCATCATACGTTTTTCGAATTATACCATCCAAATACGTATACACTGCATGGATACTTTGCTCTAAGGATTTTAGACTAAAAATATAGAATTTTGAAAAAAGTTAACACGGAGGCTAATAAAACTTAAATGAGCTTAAACATTCCCACAACTAGCAGTTTATAAACTGAAATAGGATTAAAATTGTGTACATTAGGTAGGTCATTCAATATTTTTCTTTCTACTTATAGTTTCAGGTTGTATTTGATTATCCCCACAGTATTCGCAAAGAACAAGTAATATTACATAAAAAACACCAAGTAGTGGCTCAAACATTCGCGGGACAGCAATTTCTTTTCAAGCATAAACACTAAACTTTTAAAATCAGAACAGCTTACATATCCATTTTCCATCTATCTCTATTAAAAATATGTTAAATTTTCGGGATACTTACTGTTTAAACAGACAGCTAATCCGCTCAGACGCATCCTTTACGCGTTTACGACTTTCTTCAATCTCATAGCTCATTTGTTTCAGTTTAACATCATCTTGAGCCGCGCTGATCTCCAAACTCTTCACATTTTCTCGTTCTCTGTTCAGTGCAGACGTCGTATCTTGCAGCTATACAATTAAAAATGAAACAAAGAGTCACTAGATCGCTTTAAAAAGGTAATTGGTTCAACATGAACCCATATCAAAACTTGCCTTTACTTCAAGTTGTTTTTCAAGTTCTTCTTTCTTGTTAGCTATATTTTGAAGGGCATTTAATCTATCCTGCATTACCACCAACTTTGCCCTATTTATAATAAATGATTAGCATAATAATAGCATTAAAACCTACTCGTAGACCGCATTTTTCCTTTCATTCAGTAGCTCAAGATCACGATTAATGTTCTTAAGACGTTCATTCTTAAAGAGAATTTTAAGGTTAGCTTAGACCAAACCTCTACGGTCGATTTGTTAGAATAGCTACTCATCTGATCCAAAATGGTGTTCTGAAGACGAGAGAGATTGCTCTGAATTTCTCTTATATCAAATTGTACCGTCACTTTGGTGTTAATAAGATCATTTCGAATGCACGATAACTCCATCTAAATAAGACATTTTCAATACAAATATGATGGGGATTTATACTACCTTAGCATTTGCGATTTGACGTGAAATTCGTGAATTATCATCGGTGGACTGAATTCCCTTTTCACACTGTATCTATTTAAATAAAAAATACAAAAATGTCAGTTATTGTCCTACATTTAAATTAAAGTGATTACCAATAAACACCAGCTATAACACTTTAATACATGAGATTATACTTCTTAATCCAAAGCCCTGCGTGAGCTGCACTAGAAAGATGCACAAACTCAATTTCACGCTCTTCCCTAGCTGAAAAAATAAGATTTCGGGTGAGCAGTAGTTACTTTGATTTAAGATCTAATGTCATATAAAATAAATGGAAAGCGAACATTTTTGTGTAGTCACCCAAAAGGCACATGTTACTAAATTAAAATAATAGTAATCATCTCCATAACGAACGGAAACTCCAGCCTCAAGATTATTTTAAGCAGACATCATGTGTTTATTAGAGAAGCCATGATCAGCTACAAATGACTTCGATAAACATAATAACCGTAATGAATTAAGCATTATAAACCACAAACCAATAATAGAAAGCCATCACTAATTTAACGTGATGGAAACAAACCTAATGTTTTATTGGTTCGATCATATAATTCAAAATTCCCAAATTCCTCCTCTTCTTTTAACAAAAAATTCAAGGAATTATGATACTCCAATTTAACTACAGATAATTCAAATAACTTCACAGGCAGTATACCTTTGAATCATCCCAGAATTTGGCAATAGGTGACGATGATCTATCTAGTGTTATTTTAGTACTTCTCTCCTTTAAACTTCGGATGCTCTCTTCATATTCAACCTTCATCTACAAAAAGAAAGGAATTTGTTTTAATGGATACAGTGTGGTAAAGAATGGACTTCGAGACTGCCATATATGTTTAAGGGATGTTTTGAGTTTGAGGAGAGTACTTGTTTGTCAATTAAACCCTACGTACCTTTGCTTTCACAGACTCCGATTCCTTCAGTTCCATTTTGACAAGTTGAAGCTCAACATCCATATCTTGGCAAACTGAATGAATTCTAAACGGTTAAAAGGACAAGCCTTATTATAATTAGAATGTAAATTACACAGAGAAATACGCAAACGTTGAACAAACCTAAACAGCTCTTCGTCCTTTTCAGAAAGCTGGTTCTTCATGGATTTATAGATCCCTTCTAATCTTAGTCTTTGATTTTTCTCTTCATCTAACTCGTTTCTAAATGGAAAATTATATAATTTACTTTGGAAAATTGCGTTAAATACATATCTAATGGTTGCTTAATCCCGATCAGGCATCATGAGGCCATAATATTTACTAATGGTAGTGCAACAATTATTTGTTAAGTTAGTTCGGCAAATTATGAAAATAAAGGAATAGAAGCGGAAATTAAATGGGGGCGAGACTGAACTTACCGAAGCTGTTCAAATTTGAAAATCGGTTCAGATATATTTTGTGAAGAACTTCCTTCACGGTGGACTACAGAGGATGTGAGTAGCTGCTGACGTGCTCCGTTGAGTTCCATTTCAAGCTCGCGATGGGACGATTCCTCACGATCTAGGACTTTCAAGGACTCCATAAGTTGTTCCTGAATAAATTCCATCTCTTTTGGATCATCTGAGCAAATAAAAGTATGTAGTCTTGTTTCAGTATACTTACAAATTTTTTCTCCTATTCAGCATAAATTTCCCTTAAGCACGATCAGATAGAACTAGATAAAAATCAAACAATTTCTTAAATTTCAAACAAATCTGACGTGTTAAAATGCTGCTGAAATGGTGTTCGATTATAACTTCAATTTGAATATAAAATATCATGTGGAGGATTAGAGGTAAGAATAATAGATAAGAGTGAGTTCTGACAATTGTAAAGAGAGATTTAATCTGCAGGATTTTAGCATAACATAATTCCCTTCAAAGTAGTTAATTACGTGAAAAGAATTAAAGATAACATATTACATTTTTTTCATAAAATGAACATGTGAAATTGAAGCAAATCATAAAGGCTGGTGAAGGAATTACCAAAGCCAAATTGCATCAAGAAGAGAAAAAAATTACGTATATTAAGCCGATGGACTCACTACCCCTATGTGGAGTATGAAGTCCACAAAGTAGCGTGGTTGTTTCAAGAAAATCTCCCTTATTCAAATACTATTTGGAGCAATGCGTACTTACCATTGATTTTCTTTAATATCTAGTGCTATTAAGGATATTTAAGAATTAGTATTCAATCGTTCGACTCCATGACTGCCACTGAAATTCTCACTTGGTAAAAGCTGGAAAAGGAGAAATTGGTATTCTTCCAATATTTTACGATATCAAATGTATGCTTTCGTGTAATTATTCCAAAATCAAGGCTGGTTTGTGAATTAATGAGAAAAATTTTCTACATATATAACCATTTTAAAAGTGAAATGTAAAAAAGGCAGTCATAAAGTCTTGCTGAACTCCCACCTTGCAATGTATCAGAACTTGAAACCTATACATCTTAATCTAATTCGTACCCTTGATATGATCTTTAACTAGGCTTAATGCATTCAGCCATTTATGCTATCGCTAAAACTCTTTCCCTAGATTAAGGGAGTGGACCACTACATCTCGTTATAAAACAATGTCAGTAGATGGGGAGAGGAACGGAGGTGTGGTGGATGTCAACTCAAAATATACGTTAAAAGGAGAGAATGATAGAGAAAACGGACGTCTAGAATTTTTGTTTGCCTGAATAATACTATGAGTTATTCCCGTGTGCGTTTAGTTTTGTATGGCCGTCTCGACAGAACAATAAAATTCAAGACTTTGGTTTATTAGAGTTAAGCCGAGACAAAGATATGTTAGACTGTACGTTATTGGATATTAACGTGAAGGTATACTTTTCATTGATTATTCAGACGCGTCCATTTAGGTTTGCCGCATTCAATGTAGACCTGGATATCGGATGCAATGAGAGAAAAATCAATTTGGGGGTAAGCTATTTCTCGTCCTACTTGATGGTGTTTAGTTTTCCACCAATAGGTATGGCTCAAATGTATATCCATCATTTGAATTAACTGAGATGTTAAAGGGGCAAGGGATTGATCGAAGTTTAATTTTCCATTGCAGTACATAAGTCTGAAATTCTATGATTAAATATTTGTTTTGTTATCAATGTGATTCCATTGAGAGCTTTACTCACCGATACTTTCCCCTCCCCTTATAGTGGTTACACTTAATTTGGATATTTGCGGTGACAATAGTGGTTTCATTCTACAGAAATTAAAAGAAAGTTATACAATACAATAAAGGGTAATGTGTAGATAACATCCTTTCATTATGTACTGATTTTGGCCTTGAGAGGAACCGTCCGCCTCAGGAGTGCGTATTTGAGATGGGAAAAACATCGCCTTTTGTTGTTTTTTCGATATAAATGTCTAAAGGAGCAAAAAATAATAATTTTTTAAAGCTGTTGCAAATACAAATAAGATTTTTACCTCATTTCGGTTTGATTCACTCCCAATACTCAAAGTTGGAATTGAGAAAGTCACATCTGACTTGGAACTGTTCGATTTCTGACTACGATCTGATAAAGAGCCTTCAGTATTTTCAACACCTTTCGATTTAGTGTGAAAGAAATCAGTAATTGATGAAGTAGCACCCTAGGAGAAGAAAGTAAGGATGGAAATTTCCGAACTATTTAGTAGAGAAATTTATCAATAAGACGATCTAACCCTAATTTTCCTCAAATCTTCCCGGTTTTTGATTTGATTCCTTTGAGTGCTCTCTGTTATGCTACTGAGAGCTTTATTATTTCTCTCATCGATGGTTGAAAGATCGCAGTCTGAATTTTGACGTGGTAGATCATCGAGAATACGCGGGGATTTCTGAAGAGAACACCATGACATTAGTGTCTTAACTTTATAAGTGAGGCAATTGAGGCAGAGTTTTTATATTTTTCAACAAAAGAGAACGTTATGGTTTTAAGTAAACGGCGAAAGCGAAACAGATGCCGCCAACTCACATTTCATTAGTGAACATGTCTCATTCATTTTTTCTACTCTACCTTATATTAAACTACTAACTATTTATTACTTTTCGAAATTGACGTTTGCGAAGGAACAGAATGTTTGTTGAACGAAAAACTTACTTTTATAGGTGAATGAGTACGTTTTGGGGGACTGAGGGGTATGGGATCCTGGGCCAACATCTTCGGAGATTTAGTCAAATCCTCCATCAAAGAAAAATTCTGTCCAGATGTTTCACTGACCTGAGTTATTGATGAGACGGAAAATTCATTAGCTTCTTTTGCAACATGGCTCATATCAACATCACTGTCCCATAGGCTGTCTTGTAAATTTTCGTCTACTAATAAGCAATTGAGCAGTATATATTATTTTGCTGTTACCAGTTTGCTTGCTGCTAATTTCAGGTTGGTCACCACCATCAGTTGAATCCCAGGGATTCTGACAATCAGATTCTTTGCTATTTTCAACCTCGTCTTTTGATTCTTTGTCTAAGACTATGACGGATGACTAAAATAAAAAAACCTTGATTCGATGGAGGTACTATGGATAGCATTTGTTCATTGTTGATGATTAGAAATGCGTCATGCAGAATAAGCTACTGAGCTAAGTGCCTTCTATGGTGACCATCTCCACATAATTCAGTGAGACCGAAAGGATGAGAAAAGTAGCCCTTCCGTAAGTCTAAAATATCATGAAAATGTCATGTTCTCCGTGCAAAATAATAAGGGCGATGACACTAATTACCTTGAAATATCTTAGTGGAGGACAATTAGCTAAGAAAAATCAAGAGAATGTAAAGAATATGGTGAAGGGCTAAGCCTAGAAAAGGTGAATGAATTCTCTAATAGTGATATAAGGAAAAAGTAATAAATATGACCAGATGACAGTGTTTATTGTCGGATATGCATATGTAAGACTGGAATGTCGGTAATTTAACTCTAAAAGAACAAATTAAGAAAATTGCAGTGCTTATGATTCATAACAGACTACATTCCAAAAATTCTGGCTTAGATCAATGCGAAATTAAAGAAAAAATGGAAATGAAAACGTAAATATTAATTTAGTTATGGCTGATTAATTTATTTTCAATAAAAGATTTAAGCAAATGGAAACTTCTTGAGTGTTGAAACTTGCATTGTTGTTCCGACCGGGCTGAAATATTGCCACAGCTTCAATAAAATCAGTCTCATTCTCTACTAACACATCGGCATTCAATTTATCACTAGCCCTCTGAAAAAGCAAAGGTAATAACATGTTGATAATAAAACTACAGTGGGTTTTTCTTTGTCAGCCGCATTTTCACCGACATAATTTGGTTTTGGAAACATTTTCATTTCATTTTCTGCTTTTCGCTGAATAGTAACAAATATTTATCAGCTCAACCACAAAGTTTACCGAACATGTCTTCGGTTGAACAACGCAACCATTCTTCTTATTTCCTAAAAGCCCACTATTCAAACTGTCGTTCGGCTTTGCACAACCCTGCAAAGTAGTAGCAGATAATATATTTTCAGTTTAAAACAAACCTTTTTGATTTGCGTTTTCGGTAGCCTGCTCCTTTCCAAATCCGTTGATATGTTGGGAGATCTCACTTTCACATTCGCTATATAGGAGAAGTGAAATGATACATCAAATGAATATTTGCTCTTACGTTAAGTGAATAACGATGTATGAAAAATAACCCTATTAACTTATAATTAATTGAAGTAGTAAGACTGTTACAAATTATCACTCACTGGGTCTAGATCGCCTCGTATCCGAAAAATTACATGGAGTAGATCTTTTTGAAGCAATTATAGAACTTCTATTTTGGTCGGTTTCGTTACTGATTTCCTCATTGCCGTCCTCATCACCTTTTCCTTCAAAAACGTTGACTTCTTTTACATCCAACAAATCCTTTTTGCGCTTTCGACTGCGTTTGGTTCCCTTTTTCTGATTAGGTGATTTTGAGGAAGAAGAAGTAAGACCAAGAGCTCGATTAGTTAGTAATTCATAGCAATGGAAATTCTGTGCAGATTTAGCGATTTGAGCCGCTGTAAAACCTGTAAGAAATTGTAACTAAATAAATGTAATTATACAGTAAACAACGATAGTTAAATTAACTGAGTGAAAACTGTGAAATACCTTGGCCTGACCCTCCCACTAGCACCTCTATTGATTCAAAAAGTTGTTTGATTCTACTCGCATAGTTCTAACTTGACAAACTATGCTGCAATCCAGCCAGGATGCGTTATATTTGAGTTTATACGTAGCTGTCAAAAAGGCTTAAAAGAGCTTCTTGAGTGGACAAAAGGGAATCAGAACATCCACCAAATGTCTACTGGTTAAGCATAGTTCATAATACTTCGGCAATCCAATAGGATGTTTAACTCGAGATAGCATAGCAAAAATCTTCAAAAACGGTGTTTTTTCAATTATCACTGAAATCTGAAGAGATGGATTGAGATCTAATGAGCTTCGAATTTTACTATGAATTCTTGGAGCCAGAATGTGCTTTTAACAGTTAAATTTTGCCATTATGAATCAAAATTCCACAGTAAGAGCATAGGATAAGTGGATAACAGCAAATTATCCACCTGAATATTTTTGGACGCAGAATCGAGTATTATCGTTACCACTCGTGCACTCGATTGCTATTTTTCTTGTCTGGGTATGAAATTATAGACAACTGTGTTTTATTAATAAGGCGAAATAGTTCATTTTAACTCCTTAGGAATGATGATGTGTGATAATCAGCGATTAATTAAATTAGATTGATCACCCATTATAATTAAATGCAAAAAGGCACATTAAAATGCGAAATGAATGTACAAATATGTACTAATTTCTAAAATTAGCAATCGAAATTTCTAATAAAAGCAAATGATATTTTGTTTTAAGTGGATTTTAACTTAGTTAAGCAAATCATAATTTCAATTTCTATGATCAACTTCCTACTGCCAATCGCTTTTTCTAGGAAAAATTTTATTGATTTCTTCGTGTAGATTCAAAATGGTATTATCTCAACAGATCTTGCCGTGTTACCTTAGCACAAACTGAGCAATCGAGAACATAACATCATATATCTTTTATTCCATAGTAATACCGGCATTTATCAATATATACCGAAAAAACGTTGGGTTTCAATCATGGTAAAGCCCCTGAAAAATGGGGATAGCAAAATTGCCTTATAATCCATGACATGGAGAGGAGAGGTTAAGCACCAGCAGGCAGAAAAACAAGGACATTTAGCTGAATCATAAATGGATTATGCTGTTCACTTCCTTATAATGGATATAATTTGCTGAGCAATGTCCACGTTAAAACTTTGCTATTTAATTTCCGATTCCTTGGATGAATTCATATTCGCGTTTCTCAGAGTGTAATGACCAATTGACCGGCTAGTCATACCATTTCAATTCATTAGTATCTTCGTAATACCAAGAACGGGTCTGCTTGGGGAAGACAAGCAGAAATAACTTTTGGAGACAGTCAATATTTTTTTGATATCAGATAATTTGATGGCCTTAGATAATTGATATTTTATTCCAAGTATAACAAGGTTATCCTGATGACATTGCATAGTAAATAATGACAAAATTCTTATTCTAGCTCATCATCGGCTTGATAAACGCCTTGGAGAATTAGTCTAGTTACGCGAGTGTGGCTTCGAGTCACATCAGTGACGCACCCATACTTGCAAATGCACCGTCAGGTTACCATGGGAGCGTTCAAAGATATAAAATCTCCAGAAACAAATCAGACACCACTGTACTATACATTGAGATTAGGGGAAAAATTAACGCTCCAAGTTTTAATTTTAGTAGAAATTTACAACCTGAATTTATTGTGCTTAACTTGAAACCTTTCAGATTATTTGAAACGCGGAGACTTCCAATGTTAAAAAAGATAAGATCAAATTTTAAATAGAAACAAAATCGAATTGGGCATCAGTAATGCATATATATCCCCTGGAGGTGATATTCGGCATTAGCAAGGGATAAAACACCAGCTTCACCAATTAAAAACTACAGTAATTAGAATAAAATAAAATTTCAAATGAATGAGCAGTAGACAATAAGATATTCCATTACAGTGGGTAACTGGAATGACCAAAGAGAACAAATTCGACAATGACATAATTGTATAATTTTGCATCTATTTTCATTATAATAAATAATGATATGTTGCAGTATTCGCCTTAAGTGAACTCTAGTAGTTAGCTCTGCTATGTTAAAATCGAGTTAACACTTAGTATACTGGTGGATTTAGATTGTAAAAAGTAACAAAAAACAATAAAATATTGCTTTAGAAGTTTTCCTACCGCCCTTAGTAAAACTAACAAAATATTTAATATACGGCGCTAACTTCAAACAGTAATAATCTCTATTTTATCGATAGAAGAAAGGAAACAAATTGCAGAAAAACTAGGCATGGAAAGATATTATGGCATGTTCCTTTACCAAATGATTTTTTCCTTCATCAAAATCACTTATTTGGCTAACAATCACATTAGTTTTGATTTTCACATTAATTTTGTAATTGAATGTTAAATATAATGTGGATCAAACAGTAAAAGTTAATCTCGTTAGTAAAAGGATCATAAAAAACATTAAAATATCAAAACACTTGAAACCAGTCAAGACAAACCATCTTTATCACGAAGGTCAATAATCGCACCAAGGTCGATCAAGAGCCGTATATGATGAACATTTCCAATTTTACTAGCAATCATTAATGGACTTCTATATAATACAAAAATATAATCTTAACCCAGAGTCAAGTAATTTTTTCATAAATTGCAGCAGACGTACATACCGCCCTTTTTCATCAACACAATTTATATCAGCTCCTTCCTTAATTAGATACCTGGATAACGATATACTGTTCCTTTCTACGGCGATATGTAGTGAAGTACTACCATCCTAAAGTGTGATATTTGTTTAATGGTAAAATTTCAAGAACGTATTCATCAACTTACGTTATTACATGCATTAATATTAACACAATTACGGAGAAGTAATTTGATAATATCCAGTCCACCTTTTTTAACGGCTTGGTGAATAGGTGCATTGCCGCACTTATCACGAATATTAAGATCAGCACCATGTTGAATTAAATGATTAATGCAACCTAAATGTCCGCAATGAATGGCTACCACAAGTGGGGTTTGCCCATTGACATCAATCGAATTCACATTCGCATTATTATCCAAAAGACGTTTAACCATTTCCAAATTTCCTTTCATGCATGCCAAATGAAGAGGCGTTCTAGAACATAAACATGGTTAAAAAATAAACCTTAAGTATTTGTTTGGAGTGATCTGATCATTTGTCAAATTCCTTTCAAATGCAGTCATATCACCATTCCATATAGCTTTTCCTAATTTAGTCAAATCTCTTTCTCGAATATCAGAATCAGTTGAGCCAACTAAATTAAGATCTTCGCAACTTTTTAAATCAGAATCTCTATTAAGACTTTCTCTGGACGAACTGTTGAATCTTTTGAGAAATTTTCTCATGTTTACAATGAAAACACAAAACAACACTAATTCTTGCGCGAAAGTTCGACCTTGAATCGCATAAAAAAACTAAATCAAAGAAATTATTACACTTTTTATTATTTTGCTTCATAAAAACTGTCTTAAATGGTAGTTTGTTTAATGCTTTTTAAAGTTAAGTCCAAATGTTTATTATGGCAAATTGTATAGAGAATTGTTTTTTCTTATTGGAAAAATATTTGCCAACAAAGTTTGAAAGTTTGAAGAACATTATATCTTCACATAGTTATTTTAAAATTTACACATACCAAGCATTCTTTCTTGCAAGTCTATTATTTTATAGTTATCACAGATTAATGAAAGAGGCGATATTAGAGGGATGTAATAATGATGATACATTAAATTATAAACGTTTTCGGTTTACTGATGCGAGTAGAATCCATTTCAAATATCATCATATTATACTAAGTAATTATACTCATCAACTGCGCATTTATTGACTAAATCAGTAATTGGTTAGTTTGGAAATGAAATAAACTCTAAAACTTTTCATGTCTTAACCCATCTACATTTGCTAATTTTATAAATTAAAAAATTAATTTGAGTTTACGATATGGGGTAATGAGGTGATTAGATCCGTAATATTCCATTCACTATAGAGTTTTAGCATAAATTATGGAGTGACCATCAGATTCTTAGAGCGTACGCACAGTTAACTAATCTGCACCATCAGATGTTATAATTTTTATTCTTTACGATGCTAACACCGCATAACCATTTGTGAACGCCGCTCTTTTACAAGTTAACCGATCAGCTAACACAAGTTTGTTTTTATTAATATAAAATAACATTTTTCTTTTTTATAATTTTGAAAGAAAAGTTTTAAAATATCCAAGTGTATATTTAATTTGTTAACATTATCCATCAGGGATTTTCTCGTCAAATTTGTCTATATTTCATCAAAGTAATATCATATGTTCATGTCTTGTAATTATACTCTATTCTTTTATCTCAAATGTTACTCTGGATCATCATTTATATATCAAGCTTTCGACTTTTCCCTCTTTAATTTTCACCTGTTAATGTGGTGATTTAATCCAAAATTGAGGAAGAAATCACAAACATTTCGTCAATTTCTTAAATAAACTTTGTTGAATTAATAAAAAATATATTTTCATTTCAGTGATTTAAAACATTCCTCTAATGAACAAAGCAAAATGATAAACACATTGCGTGCTGGGAAAGTGCTACAGCCAGCCGATATCTATCACTACCTAGCGATTAGAAATGATTGACTGACGATAAGATCTCCGCTACAGTGTCCACAGGTGGTCCCGCTGTGTGGTTGCGTGTTTACACATAGATACCTAAACGGGTGTCGGTCATCACGCCGAAACACTGACAACGAGACATGACTGACATCCAACGAAGAAATGTCTTGTAGATAAATTTAATTTACTTATAAATAAGTTGGGGTGGATTGTTTGCCACCTCCGAATTGATCTGAAGACATGAGTGAACTGACTTATCCCATCTATTCGATCGATGTGGCCCCGATAAATGACCCTAACGTTATTATGGGAAGTATGGTGATATTCATGAAAAATAACACTTTATCGGTTAATTAGGACTGAAATTTTGTTGCACCGAGGATATCTTTTCATACACCGATTTTGCTTACATCCTGTAGGTGATACATTTATGTTTTGACGAAAAGGTAGGTTATTGGAATGTGTTATTGCCAAGGTTAGACTCGATCTCATTGCTTAATGTCATAATAACAGAATTTAAAGAAGAATGAGTGAATCCTATAGTTTGAAAAGATATTTTCGCGGATGAGAATATTTTTTGACCTCAGTGACCCGAATATTTTAGGAGACGTTTTAAACCTACGCTTAAATATGGTGGTATACTAAAATAATGAATATTAAGAAGAACAATAAATGTAAAACTAAATATACAAATTTCAAATCAATTTTTATGATGTTTTTAAACGAGAAAGAGATGTGATTGAAAAACTGTCGTTGGATTTTAATTTAGATTTATGAAACCTTCGGAGAATTGAATCGGCCGTATTTTTTATTACCGCCTTAGCCACTGATTCTAGGAAATAATGCAAGCGATGCCTTTTGGATGAAAAAAGAATTCTAAATTTGCATGAATTAACGATAGATTAAAACTCGTTTTTTTTTTACCTCTGCGCCGCTACTTGATGAAAGGAGCTATCAGTTGCAGGATGCATGCAGACGTTTTGCAGAAATTGTCTTAATTCCAAATCTGTATTGTCTGAAAATAAATTTTTGGTGTCATCAAAATATGGAGATCCTGGAATGTAAGTTTTCGAATAAATGAACTTCACTTACTGCAAAAACAAATAATTTTACAGAAATCGACGCTAATTTTTTGTTCAAATTAATCTGTTTGTGATAATCTATTTTCTTTCTCTATTATGAAAAGCATGACCATATATCTTGAAAAAGGTTTTGTATTTGACAAAATTTGAGAGGTATCGGATTCTTAATACCTGTCAACTGAAATATTAGGTAATCATGACAATGTCAGTAATGATGTATTAACTTTGTCAAGTGATGCGTGGGAGCAGTGGGAATCGGTTCGTTCTCCAAATTAGGAATTAAAAACTACAGAATAAATCCCTTCACTTGAAAAGTGGATGAAATATTATAATGCAAGACAAACTACAAAAATTGAATATTGCACATTTTTTAACGATAGGGTATCTAAACATGAGAGAGTGAATGGGAAGGAGTTAAGTAGAAATGGGGAAGGGCTGAGAAGAAGCTTTGAATGTGAGACCCCACAATTTACCGGAATGATCACTTTTTACTTAAAATCCATAGTAGTTTGGGCCATATGAAATTCCTGAAATGGTTATTAAATCTTGAGCCAATTAACATGTTCGTTGAAATGGATGCATTCAAAAATGCAACCTAAACTTCAGAACACGTATTAGCCATAGCGTGTGGAATATTAGAAAGCTAACCAGAGTTCTTTCAATTTTTGGTCATTGCTGCAGAATTAAATAATATTTTATGTATTAATGATAGGTAATTTAACTATTTTACGGTCATAATAAAAAGCCATTCGCATTGTTTATATCTCTTGGCACTAAGAAGCTGTCTAACATAGTAGAAAGCTTGAGAAATGCTGTGAAACTGATGTCAGTGGGAAAGAAGGAAAATGTCAAGAGCAACGATGTTATTTGACTGATAAAACAAATTAAGAGAGAATTTTATGGTAGCGGTCTATTAATGTGTGCCGATTGGCTTAATTAATGGCAGCGTGTCGAAAAACGATTTGAACAAAAGGAATAAAGGATTGAAAATTGCCTAAAATGTCCTATTTTTGATTTAGTAAAATTTTTATTTCACAATGAACCAAGTACTTGGTTAAATTTAAGTTAGAAAAATAAAAATTTCACCATGACTGAATTAAAAATTTAATTTTCCATTATTATTACCCCAGCATTACATAAAATTTTACAATGTTTAACTGTCGGAAGCAGCTGAAATCGGTTAACAGAAAGTTCAGTAAATAATGAAGGGGAAGGGATAAAAACGTCAAGGTATCAAAGAGTCTTACTTCATTTGATTTTTGACTTGGGTTGTGCAGTATTTACCAGATGGGCAGTTCACTTTCCGAAATTCAAATGTCAAGATTCTTACCCTGGATTAGTGCTTATTGATCGGTATTATTTAATCAAGAAGGGTTGATCTTGCCGATTCATAATGTCTTTTTCTTTGAATGATAAGGAAGTCAAAATTATCTTACATGTAGTTCATCAGCTTACATTTTTTCTAACAGTTATGCATTTAGTAGGAATGTACTTGCACATTATGAGATTTATACTGTATTTGAATGTCAAATGTGAATTAGAATTTGCTTGTGAAATTATAAAATCAATTATAAAATTTAGGGCCCCGTTTTTGAAAAGCCTATATCCAGTGCGAGTTTCAGTTGACAGCCTTCACCTGAAGCCTAAATGTTGTGGTCAAAGAGTGGTACGAGCCACCAAATGTGTTTTTATTATTATTTTATTATTATCTTATTAGTTTGAGCTCAAAATTCCTATTCCTCAGCTCAATAAATGTTACATGGAGAACTACGCATCGTCAACTCACATCTTTGATAAATGATACTCATAACAATTTTTTATCACTGTTTAACTATTATGATTTCGAATATAAAACGTAATTTATTAGCCTAATTATTTCTCTTTCATATTATTGGTGGAATGATTTCAGAGGTAAAATAAATTGATTACGAAATTGAATGTCCAATTATAGGCAGTCATGAAAATTGACAGGTTATTTTAATAATCAGATGGAGGAAATAAGTAGTTTATAGGCAGTAAATTCATGATATTACCATTTAACTTCATGGAGTCCGTTTGAAGGATTCGTGTCCTATGTGTCACCTTCGTGAGAGAGACGAATGACAAGTTTCTATTACAATCTAATTAAATAATGGGCACAATAAATCACAAGTTACAGAGACGATATCTGATAAAACGGCCATTTATTATGAATAAGCTAATGAAGGAAGAGTTTAAAACGGTTAAAGCGGTATTGATTACTTAATCTAAAGAAGTAAACAGAAGGTAAAGTCTGCTGAAATAACAAGAACGGAGGTCACCAAACTAGGAGTTAAGAGTGATAGCTAACAGAGCACAAAGAGTTGAGTGCCAACCAAAGTCTATCATATAACAGCAGGCGAAATAGGAGGGAGTAGGACATAAGTGAGAGGGATTGGCACAGGGAAAGAGAGAGGGCACCGTATTAATAGATAAATGGCAAGCGTGTGTGTCTATGTGAGAGAAAATACAAAGACAGCTTATACGAGTCAGTTGAGCAAGGACGCGATGAGGAATGAGTACTCTTAAATGTAATGGAATAGTTAAAGAAAAAAGGGGAATCGATAAACTCATCTATACATGC
Source organism: Hymenolepis diminuta (assembly GCA_900708905.1). Classification (NCBI taxonomy): domain Eukaryota; kingdom Metazoa; phylum Platyhelminthes; class Cestoda; order Cyclophyllidea; family Hymenolepididae; genus Hymenolepis; species Hymenolepis diminuta. The sequence continues at coordinate 4,376,889 of CAADRB010000010.1, forward strand.
CGGGATAAAAAGGATTTGAGTTATAGGGTCATAAAGGCAAGAATCAGCGCATTTTTGTAGAGAATGGCATTGAGGAATAATTCCTTCAAGAAAGATTCCTTCAAGTCTACGCTCATGTCAGTAATTTTCTTCTTTTTATTGGCGTCAGTTTATTTAAAATAGTATTCATAAGTTTATCAGAACAAAGCAAAAAAAATCAATTGGAAATTATGTATAATATCATATACATTTACAGTATTTTATAACGTGAAACGCGTAAATGAAAAACTTAAGGTATTTAACAAAAAAATCATCGACTATCATTTTATTTCTTACCACATTTTCAGAGAATAAATTCCAATTTTCGTTCACATTTCTTCCGTCTATACCTCTGGAATTAGCAACAGTTCTGATTAGACTTTTAAACAGTTTTCAGTTTTGTTGAATCTGCCGCTTAAAATATAGATGTTAATTTGGATAGTTGCTCCATTCCCATCTTAGTTGGTTTAAGCCAATATTTCAAGCTATGAAACTAACTAAATCCCCTGCTAGATCTATTTTATCAATTTTAAATGTCATTTACACAGTGCTCGAAGTATGGAGGTGTTTACTGTGTGTTCAAATATTCATAGCAGATCAAACTATTGGGTCACAATACAGTATGAAAGAGTAGATAAAGTGAAAACCTGAGAAAAACCAAATTGTCTGGTCTGATAGATGCACAAACGGAGTAGAACTGTCATAAAAGGCTCAAAGTAGAGCTTATTTCGGTAACATTACTTTTATGCTCTGACTGAGTTATCCCCTTTAAAATCTAATGGTCTTAATGACTCTGAGAAGATTTGAGATGAATCTGTGGTATATTAAACGACCTCGGCGGAGAGGAGAGGATACAAAGAGGGTTGTAGGAAGGAGATATGTGCTACACGGCTTAGCTGCGTGCGTGAAAGTGGAATTTTGAGTAAAGGCCAAATATGATACGTTTAGAGTGGTTGTCTGAGTTGTATTCTTTGTGGCACTTAAGACCAATCAGACAGCGGGCAGCGGGCTCTTACTGTTCGAAAAATGCAGGACAATACTTATAAATTATTTTGAACTCATATGAAGCACCATGCTATGTAGACTCTTTATGTGAATAATAATAAACAAATATCTGGAGTTTTTAGAGTGTGAAATTACATCAAATCCAACTCTAGGTAAATTTTATAATGAGATCAAAATAAAAACATCGCTTAAAATTTGTAATCGTATTTTATTTAATTCTAGTCATCATTCCATGCTTCATAATAAAATGTCTTTAGGGATATATACCGGTACTTTATCATTAAATATTTTACCATACTAGCCAGATATTGTGATATAATATTAATTTGAAATAATTTGGCTCTGGGAGGAAAGTTTCAGTTTAACCAAATTAGACACTTTTAAATCAAAATCAAATCAGTGTTTGCCTCTTCGAGCTCAGTGTAGAAAAAGACATCCCTCCGCACGTATTTTTGGGATGAACTCTTTTCAGCTCGGGGAATTATCAGACTTGATAAAAATCAGTTGTTCAAAGAAATGGATTATTTTATTCAAGCAAATCTCCCTTGTCAATTAAAGCTTAATTAAATTATTATTCTCCACAAGATACAATTTTAAGAATGGATATGTCTTGCTCTAAATTATCAAATCTTCACCAGTTGGGAACCCTGTTGTTGTTTGAAGTCATCCGACAGCAAGTATTTAATGGAATCTATTGAATTAATTAAGAGGTGAAAATGATTTAGGTAAGAGACCTGTTGTGTCTGGATTTTTATTTCAATGAACTTAAAATGACTTTTAAATATTTAACGTTTAAAATGAATATAACTTTAGCCAGTTTCCTCGTGGTTTGATATCAAATATCAAATTGAGTTCTGATAGCTATAAAACAAAATTACGAATCGTATTAAAAGGAGTATACAGAGCGAGAAGAATTATCAAATTTCATTATGATCGTTAAGATTTTGCTTATGCTGAATATCAGATATAGTTGAAAGACTAAAAATTAGCTGTAAAATTATTTCTACCAATTACTACTCGAGTTTTAATCACAAAACGCCATTAAAATACGCCAAAATAATAATGGTCCATTAGGGGATAAAACGGAGGTCGAGATGTTAAGGGTCATAATTTATCCAAATTCTGGAAGCTTCAAGTTGTTCCTTTTCTTATAACGGATTTAATTCACCTTGCAATATCGAAATGTTGCGGGCAATATTCAGAGCTTGTTGACCAGTTGATTCATCTGAAGGACTAAAAGTCATTTTTGTATGTTACAGTCATGATGGATGTTATCGTCCAGATAGAACCTTGAATATAGGAATATCTGGCTGGTGTGGCTGACCAACCACCTGAAATAAGTTCCAGACGCCAAGGATGTGATTTCATTTAGGGAACAAGAGATGAATTCCAAAATTTGGACATTAAAACTCCGTGTTTTGAAGCAAAGAAACTGTACTCAAAGATCAAAATTTTAAAAATTCTTTACACACACTAGTATTGATTTCTGATTCGTCCCGATTACCTTTCCTTAAATTTATGGGGGTGCTTTATTTTTACCTGCAAACAGATGCCTTTTTAAGATGAAAATATTTCAGTTTTGTTGCTTTGCTAATAGTAATAATGCTTAATATTAATAGTTGATATCAGGTGTATAGATGAAAGGAATTTTAGCCCCATGCTTTAATAGTACACGAGATGACTCATTCAATGACTTCTCAATGTTTTGTATTTAGGCCCGCTGATAATATTTGGTAGTTGTGTAAACTTGAAGATATCTTCAGAGGGTGATAGATTTCTACGAAATGTGGCGACGAGGCTGCATAGATAAATTAAACCAGTTTTGTATGCTACCACTTACATCAATTAAGAAGTGAGTGGAAATGGCAAATGAAAAGTATTGGCAATTTGGGAGCAAATAACCAACTGTTAGTGGAGGACGTAAAATAATGGTTAAGTTACTGCATAATCTATCACATAACTGGTAAACACTAACGAATTAATTCATGAAATTGATGTTCAATCTCAAATTATCCAAATGAACCCCTTTATTAAAACAACTCCAAATAATTATGCTTTCACTTTTTTCCATTAGCTTAGCCGTTTATCATATAGGTTGTAAAAGAAATAATAGTGGTCTGCTTTATTTTGACTTTCTATACATATTATAATCACTTATTCATAAAATTAAGGTCTTAAATTTAAGGGGAGGAAAGTGGAATGCAGTTCATAACCCTTGCTTTTTAATGTCATATCATTTTCAGAGTCCAGATCTTAAATTATGGACTAAAATTTCCAAATGGTTTTGAGATACTTGAATTTTTTTATCGTGACATGCGATGTATTGAGGATGTCCTACTTATAAATGATTGAAAGTTCCTTGCGTTCTATCGGAAGGTTCTAAAAAACATCTGTGTAGTATCTTAAGCCTGCCTAGTAAGTGGCTTACGCTTAGAGGCAGGGAGAACATGAAACAATTTATCTATCCAGTCCCTTTTATGGCGAGCACTTAACCGATTACCAAACATAAGGTCTGAGCCAGTTTATGGGGATGGGTGAAGTGATGGATTAAACTCGTAGGATTGACCAATTGAGCATTATTGTAAAGAAACACAAAAAGAGAGCGTAGATGACAGCGGAAAAACATATGAGTAAGGGCAAAAGATGTCTACACTTAATAGAGCTTTATCTCATCCTCTTCGAGATGCTCGTAGGATGGCAGTCAAAAGGATATATCACTGTCCAATTTTAATAAAATGCAATGAAATAATACGTAAACAACAACTATTATTATCTTAAACATGTATATTTCCTTATTAGCACTTTTCAGCGGAATTGAATTGTAAATTTTTTAAAATTAGGATTTTGCCATAATTTACTTGCTCTAAATATTATTTGCACCAATAGCTGTTAAGAGCTCGACATCGAACATAAATTTCGGTTTTCAATTAAATGCATCATTGATTGTCTGGAATGTTAATGGGAACCTTAACAATAAGAACATAGTAATATCAAAATGTTACATCATTGACCTTTTTTGGAAATTTATAATAATTGAGCTGTGTCAAACAGACAGCATGAACTTGAACCTGGAGCCGATGGTGCCGCTTTAGCAGACATATCTTCTTTAAAGCCGGTTTCCGCTGTCCATGTTCAGCTTCTTAAAAAGTCAAACGTGCAATTTGTTAACGAAAAAATAACATGGGGAAAAAAGACCAGTGGTGAGGTAAGCACAATTATGGTTTATTCACATTAAGGGGAATCAAATCTTTTGAAATTAAATTCGGTAAAAATACAGACTTTCCTCAACATCAGAGTCAAATTAAGAGACTCACTAAGGATCATGGTAATAGAAAAGAACATTTTTAGAATGATGTTTTATTGAAATTTCATTGGATCTCATTAATATTTATTCCCAGCCGTAGCTGGACAAACCTGGATTCCGAATGCAAAGTAGACAATCAAGGCAGAATAAGTTTATTTGCATAAATATTTCCTGTTCCTCCGGATCTGAGTAGATCCAATTATACGTTAATAACTAAATTATTCTGTGGTAATTAAAGCTGAAACAAACAATACTTACGATTATCATGAGCACACATTAAATGGAAGAGATTGAATTTTATGATAATGCGCCAGTCGGTAGGTTTATGTAGATAATAACACTGATAATAATTGTTCATACAACCAGATAACACAATAGCACAAACAAATAAATACATTCACGAAATCACATTTATATCTGTGCTTATACATTTGATATCATATTCAATATTTATGAAAGTCATTTGCACATTTTAAACTCATTCAAACAAAGAGAAGCGAGATGTGTCTTTAATAAAACTACTTTTCTAATATAATCTTTCAGCTCATAAGTTACTATTTTGAAAAAATGTCTTATAAACACGATTTTAAACGTCATTGTGAGTTTAATGCCACTAAATTCCGCCACTGGATATCTTTTGATTCGTTTTTAATAGAAAGTTATAAAATAAATTCAGGATAAACTTGAATTACTACGATTTGGATATTGAAAGGGAACAAATAGCACCTTAAAATATGAGACTTAAATTGGATTTCGGTTTTGGACTTAAATGCAATTTATTACCAAACTAATCTGATTTGACTGGTAAATCAAATCAGATTAAAACAATAATGATTCACTAGTTGCAATATTGATTGATTTTTAAATAAAGATCAATATAAATTTATTGATTTACGAATATTATGCTTAATATAGATATAATAATAATAATTTTAAATTAAAATTATGCCCGAGTTCTAGTTTATTGATCTAAGGTTTTTTGTATCAAGTTGTAACAGAAGTTCTGCCCAATTTTTGAGCTATTGTCTGGGGCACGATTACTTCAATTTCGCTTGTTAACGTTGTATGCTCATCTATGGCAATTAGTAAAATATTATTTATTCTTTCAGACTGTGCGATAATTGTCGTTATTAATAAGTGTTTCTATCCCTAATGTACGCTCCAAATAAAGAGCATATAAGGCTTATTTTACTGTTTGAATTTCATCAAGGAAATACGGCCAGCTCAGCACCAAAACACTCGAAGACACTTATGAAAATGATGTTGTGAATGAAAAGACTTGCAGAAGGTAGTTTTCACCCTCACGTTTCAAAAAGGATGACTTTAGTCTGAAAGACGAACCAAGAGTAGGATGCTCAAAATAACTCAATTCTGAGCACTTGCAAGTTGCCATTGATGAAAATCCAATCTGCACTACTAGAGAACTGAGCAAAATCTTTGACGTAAGCCGCCATATGACCATACATAGGGAAGTGAAAATGAAAGGAGACTTGGCTGGGAAAGTCTCAAAGACTGAGGAATGCTCCCTCCCCTCCCCTCCCCTCCCACACAATTTGTCAGAAATCAATGGGCAACAGCGTATGACCTGTTGTCTTTCACGCAGTAAAAGACAGGTGAACTTCAGGCAC
>CAADRB010000010.1:4384877-4406706 GCA_900708905.1 Hymenolepis diminuta
TGATGATGTTGTAAGCAGGAAGTGCTCACAAACTGACGCAATTTAAGTTCTCTCATTGTTCTATTTACCAAATCAATATTTTTTATGAAATGTAATGTAATTACAATGACAAATAAATATACAATATTTTTAAAATGTGGCGCTCAATGGAATTTTCATTATAAAGCTGTTTTCATAGAGACTTTTAGTCAACTTTCCATTAAAATTTCTTCATGCTCTTAATTAAGCTTTTGATTCGATTCTCAATCACTTTTATATTAGAATTTTTGCCATAAGATAATGTTGCTAGTTAAACCTGCCTTATTGTTCAAGAAAAGCATATGTTCCCAAGACCTATTTGATCAAATAGATCTGAACTGCACCAGTTCAGATCATAATACACCGCCAACTCACTTGGTCGATTTGGCCTCACTTATCGATTATCGTTCATTCGATCTGTTCCAACCAGACTGTCAAAAATGCTCAATTGTTGTGCCCCCTACCCACCCTCTATATGCCATTGCCTTCGATACGTTGTCACACCACTTTAAAGTCTAGTTAACCTATGACACACAACTCTTTGATTTCCACCCTGCCTGCCTGTCAATTTTTGTTGCTTAACCCAACAAGGCCTTTATTTAACTGCTTTTGTCTTCTTATTGCTACTTTAGTGAGATCCACTATTAAACATCTTCATTACCAAATAAAATTCAAGTTTATATTCCATCAAAAACGGTGCTTCTTCCCTTCCAAATTTGGCGCTAATCATTAAATGATTATTGGTGATTGATTGATTGGACGTAAAAATTTACAGTCTTAAAATAAGCTCATAAAATCACATCGTTGCATAATCGAGATAAATTTCTTTTGTTGAATGCAAAGCACCCAATCACAAAGATCGCTTACATCGAAAGTTGTACACTTTCTTCAAAAAATGAAATATTAAGTGAGACTTCATAAAAGACGGTATTTTGGATTTATCTTCATGAAATCTATTTTTTACAAATTCAAACTAATATATAGTGCCGAAGATTTTCACAGCCGTGCATTAAACTTATAACACATGATACTCTTGAATTTTAATCAAATTTTGGTGCTGGATAATAGTAATTTTACTTACAATTTTGCTTGCATATTGTGATTTATATTATTGATTCATTTCGGAGAAGAAAATAAATAATAAAATGTTGTAAGGAGTTTCAATATTTGAATATCTTATACCTCAGCGTCTGGGATAAGTAACAACTCTTCTGTCACACTAAGCCAGTGCTTTGGGTCATTTATTCTTCACTAATTAAAGACGGCCTAATTTATGTTTCAATAACTTTATTGAGTAAATGTGAAATATTAACACGTCGACAAAGTGCTTTTAACAAAAGGGTAAAATATGGTTTTGGTGTATTCCACATCTTAACGTACCTGCCATATGACGACACTCCCCTATTCTTTTTCACATTCTGTTTACTCCTAAAGATATGTTCCTATTCAGCCAACCACCCCTCCCTGGAATACTGACCCAAATTAGATGTGTTGGCGTCTCCCCATCTTGTGTTATGTTCCCATTTATATTATTTCAAGTTTTTTGATTCGAACAAGTTAGTAACTAGCAGACATTTTCTACCTGCTTCTATTACGCCACATGCTCTAACGGCTCTAAGACTTTCACTGAGAGATATCTGTCAACAAATTTCAGAGAGAAAATAAATCCATCTGAGATTTAAATGTGTGATATCGGAAAAAATCCTAAAGAGTAAAAAATAAAGTAACTATGAATTTTAAATTTATTTGAAAATGATCAAATTTCTGTTCGTTGACTTAACAGCCGCTTACTTTTTTGGTGAAACCATTTGTCTTACCGATCAAAAGCATGAAAATGAACAAACTTATTTAAATTTATATATAAGGTCATTTTTATCCATTATATGCAATAAATCACTTGTCCTGTTTAATTAACATATTTATATCAATATAGTTGTTTAGGAAATTTATATATTAATTTAATCAAATTTATTGAAAAATTACTTAAAATATGTTTCTTTTTATCAGGAAAGTAGGCAGTTAAAATATTGGCGAAGAGTGAACTAATTCAGAAAACCTGTCCATTAGATTTACCAGAAGATTCCAGGAGCAACAAAAGTAAATAATAGAAACGAAATTCCGTTAAAGTTAACTGTTAATAACTTAACCAACATTTAATCTCTCTTAATCCCTTCTCCGACATTTGCGTGTCATGGAGGACAATTTAGTTCGCTTCTTTGGTATCTGACTTTACCTCTTTAAAGAGCAGTTTAGAAAACCATCGCTTTCTCAAGTTTGGCTTAATGAAATGCAGCCTATTTTCTTTCGCTCCCTTTAAAGTGATGGATTAAATGCATTTAAAAAACCCCTACAGCCACAACACTTTCAAATCACCTCTTTATTTTAAAACAAATCGAAATGATTTTATTTTGATTAATCACAATTTGACTATAGATCTAACTTTTTAACATTTTCCATAATTTATTATTTTTTTTTCAAAATTTAATACAAAAATTAGGGTATTAAAGCCGTACTTATATTAAATTAAATTGATTTCATTCTGATAGCAATTTGATTTAGATCACCTTGACTGGTTCGAAGATTTCAAAATTGTTTTTCTTTCAAGATTTTGTAAAATTTTATTTCTTAGGTGGATAAGTTATGATTGGCGATATCAGACAATAAGCGAACGAGTAGGACCATGATATTTAACTACTAAATCAAATTATAAAATGACTGAATGTGTGTAACGAACTTCTCTTTACTAATATTAATAATTTAAACTAGGTATTCCATCGATGAATATGCCCCAATAAACCTGAAGCCATTGTTGTAGACACCTGTCGAGACCTCACACGGATTCTGACATATCCTATTATTGCACTCATTAATGGTAATTCGTAGAGGGCCGGCAGACAACTTTGGACATTCCGTCTAAAGGAACAATATATATATCCCTATTGATCCATTAATCGTACTTTCTCTACCTCTTCTTATTTCTGGTTCTCTCTCTCTTAATAAACTCAGCTCACCACTTCCTTGCCCTTCCTCCATCTTGTTGCCTGGTGAAAGCCAGTTGTAATAGAGAATAGCTAGTAATTTATTTAAGTTTCTTCTCCTTTCTCTTATACCCTTCTCTGCCCTTCCCTTACACCAACCTGTCTGTGTCTCAAGCATAAACAAGCGGACTTGTTTATGCTAATAGTATGTATTATTATTTTTAAATGTTTAGCCACAGCCTGGTGGAAATAGTTTGAGCAAAGGTTAAGGAGACTTAATCCATATAATTGAAGAGTTTAAGTTGTTCACTTTTCAAATCCGATGAATATGTTACCAACAATTTCCGTCTCCGAAATTGGAAATGCTCAACTCGCCCTCAAAATTGATATCAGATTTAACACGAATATCCTCTTAAAAGTCTACACATTTATTAATTGCACAGGCAAGTTTAATTAAACACAACTTGCGATATTTTGATCTCTGAATATAAATATGGGAAGACAATTAACTTTTGAGACCACCCAGTTATGTTTTTATAAACGCTTAACCAGACAGACTAGCAGATGTTTTTACTTATGTGGCGTCAATGTTTGACAGAACGTATCTACCACCTCTCCCTCCTCTCTCCTCAGCCCGTTCAAGCAAGCTTTAATTTTTCAAAGTTCGTCACACTTATCGCCTCCAAGACACGAAACAACTGATTATATTCTTATATTTCCGTCTTAAAAATCCCCAAAAGAGCCGTAAATTGCATGCGCCATCTTTTTCGAAAAGTTATTATTAAAATGAAATTATGAGTATTTGGAATTATTGTATTAACAATTGTTTATTTAATAAATGATTTTTTCTTGGAACCAAGCAGATGTATGCATTTCATCGAACAGGATTTACATTCAAAGATCTCTGTACATTAAGTAAATGAATCACATAATTATTCAGGGGAACAAAGTGTGGGGATTTCAAGACTACATCTTTTGGAGATATTGGACAAAAAGAAAGCACACGGATTAGGAAATTGGATAGGGCAAGACCACATTTAAAGGTCTCATAGACGTAGGAAGTTGGGGTGGGAGCAAATAGTCACACAACAGGATATTTAGGTCACGACCAAGAAGGTGGCATATACAAAGGCCTTTTGAATCATTAATTACTTCTGACTGTCTATAATATCAAGTAGATGCTAATCAAGATGCCTTAACACAACGGAGTTCGCTAGAATTCATTACAGGTAAACAACAGTTAAATTAAACCACCTCACTGTCCAACTAAGGTTTTTTGAGACCATGTTCTAAGACAGTGTTCTTGGAAGAGTTATAATGGGCATGTCAGTTCCCTAAGTCAACTGATCCCAAGATTTTTGCAGAGACTTTTACAACAGAAGGCGTATTTACAGTTATGTCTGAATTCAATAGCCTTTGTTTATATTTTGTCAGACATTGGGAATAAGAAAGAAAATAAGAAACTAATTCGCTTTTAATGCTAAATGAAATACTTCGAAATAAATTGTTGTCATTTTGCGAATTTTTAAGAAAGATTTTTCAGTTAGCTCTGTAATTTAAAAGGAGTAAAATAAAAGTTACTACATTATTCATTTTTCATTATGAATGTAATTTAGTATAGTTTTTCCCTTTTTAATTTGGTAGAGCGAATATGCTTACTGTTCTCAACGAGAAGCAATTTAAATAATAATTGATAAATATTGTATTTATTCCCTTCCTATTTTAGTAAATTAAATGTAGACAATTCATGAAATTTCGTAATTCCCCATGAGAATTCGTTTAAATTAGGCTGAAATCTTGGTTTTATTACCAGTCATGGAAAATTTTCGTTGAAATTACATTTTTTTATTTGAAAATGTAGTTGCCACTTTACATGGATTGTTTTTTTACAGAATATATTGCTTTCTATTGTAACGGTTGTTCAGAGCGCAAATATTGCGGTGGTTTGAAGAAGATAGGGTTCCGGCCAAATAAAGACTTGCTTCAAGTGCAAGCGTCTTTGCATCTTAGATATCAGGCGCCTTAATGAAATTGCAAATCTGAATATCTTTTAGATTTGCTTTCATCTTGTGGGGTCTTAGATTTTGGAGAAAAATGGAACTAATTTATAAAATGAGCTCTGGAATGTTAAAAGCATTCTGGTTATCCATATTTCTCTATTGAAGCTCATGACAAATTATGGCCATTAACTTACTCCGGAGTCAAGAGGGTGAATTGTGCAATTTAAATCTGGAACATCAGTTCAAATAGCGATGCTATTCAAGCAATCTTGGTTCTTAAAACACAAATATTCAAACCTATACAAAATACAGTACCACGAATGATTGCACTTTTTAATTAAAATTACAATCTTTTGTCCTCTTGTAGCGAACTCGAAACAAGAACTACGACCTACAAATCAGGGATAACTTTTCAACAACTGGTGAAGATAAATGAGAAGTTTTGGAAATTACAGATTTGCGTGGTAATAACCACTGTTTAATACTTCTCGAGACTAAAATCCTGAAGAGTACAAATAAACATACAATTTTTAACGAAAAAATAAAGAGAAAATATGTAATAATGTGTTTGCAAATGCACGCTAAAGACCCTAAAAAGAGATTATTTTGAGTAGATCACGTTTTTGCTTATTGAGTCAAATACAACAGTTTTGGTTGGAAAACGATATGAACTTAATCACTTGGGAAAGTCAATTTAATTCGAGTCTTGAGAGGAGTTTGTGATATTGCAGGATATTAAGGGCGTAGATTCTACCCATGGAAAATTCTGCAAGTTTAGAAAAGTATGATATAAATGTATAATCAAATGTAACCATAAAATTAAATACGACACATTATAAAGAACTGCTATTGCAATATAATCGTTCAGGAAAAGATACATCTGTAATTGCTTTGGCTAACTTTCATTAGGACAATGATCAGAGGAAAAACAGTGAACAGGATATTTTGAAAAAAATCAAAACTTAAATAACATTAATATGTCTTTCGAAAAGGTCAAATAGTTGCATATTTTAGCCTGAGGAAAGTAACAGAAATAAGCTCTATTAAGGAATAAAGGAGAGGAGAACACTTTATGATACCCCGCTGTTCAGTTTTCATCATTTTAGTCCTGAGGTCATAGGTGAGATAGTGTCCACCATATTCGAAGCTTGTTAAATTTAATCCCGTGGTTTACTGTCTTAATTTGTGCTCACTTTGTTCAGCAAACAACATGTAGACGAGATTAGTGGCGATAGTAAACATATATACTTGCACATTTGCCTAAAAATACTGTACTTATTAAGAGTTGAAACGATAAACCGCCATTGGTCAGTGTGAATATTGTGATTCCGTGAACACATGAGTGGGTATCAGTAGTGCCGAGTTCTTAAAACCTTATTGGATTTAAATAGTTGGGAGATTTGAAGATTGGATTCATGAACGAAAATGCTTAGCTTTTTTCAATAATGATGATGGACATGCTAACTTTTTAATGCTTTAAATATAGCAAACCCTTTTCTATGCATTTGAAAGTGCTTAAAGGCGGCTAGTTGGCATAACGCAAAATATGAATTTTGTCAATTAGATCAATATCTATGTGTTCAGATTTGATTGACAAGTAGGTATTTTTGGGCAGTGGGTCATTAGAGTCCTCGAGTACTACCGAATATAACCCATTGACGACAATTTCCACCATCCGATCCCCAAGTGGCTGAATTTCAGGCGCATCCTACTCCAGCCAGTACATGGAAACTTATCAATCAGATTTTATGTATCATGAAAAGCAAATGATTTGATAATTTTGGAGCTCAGATGAAGTTGTGGAAGCTAGGATTTATTCAGAAGAGTGACTGCTCACAGAGTCACCAAATAGTAGGTGTGCTGATTGATACTGTCTCTCAGCTAATAGCAGACAATCATTGTCTGAGAGACCCCAGGGTAGAGAATAAAACAGATGTCATCAAACAGCAACGATTTAAACCTGAGAAAGAGAGCTGAGAGGGGGAATGGAGAGAGAAAGTAGAATAGCACAAGAAACGAGGGAGAGTGTCAGGAGCGATAATCTGTGCCACCAGTCCTGCAACTGAAGGGTCGTTGAATTTTACAGTTTAAACATGATTTTTCTTCAAAAGGAATTAAATTAATATTGGTCAAAATTCTGGGAAATTTGTGAGGAATATACGTGATTCCTGACTGTCATTTTTACTGTCCTTATACTCCGCCTTAATGAACTCTCTCTTCTTTTGTGTTTAGAAGTTTCTCCTTCACCTAAACATCAAAAAAGCTTTTATAATTCCGCAGAACTTAAATTTAAAAATAAATTGTTGTGAAGCAAAAACATTCCGTTGTGGGCAAAGTGATAATCTTTTAAACAACTCCATACAACAAGTAAAAATCGAGGGATTTAGGATGTTCAACATGCCAATCTTTGAAAGAATAGAACCAAATATTACAAATTAATGGCTCTATCTGCATAGCTAGAAGAAATCCACGGGACTAACATTTATCATTCAAACGCATATTTAAGAAATATACAAATGTTTACATCAGTTATATATCAGCATATTCTCGGAAATTAGCCATTTTTTAAAAACTTCTCTCATTCAGACAACATTTTTCGACCGATTAATAATTCATATTCTTATGGAAACTTCTTATGGAAAGCGTTCTATCTTATAAAATGAAAATTTTGTAAAAATATTTCGTACTATTATGATTAATCTCACATGATTAGTACATTTTCTCCTTAATACCCTCTTTTTACAATCAATTTCCACACTAAAATTTTAACGAGGAAAGTATTTTTGAATAGCATCAATTAAAAAGATGTCTCTAATGCTCACTATTAGGAAGAATTTCCTTCAATAGCCATTATTGGTCGATGAATTTACAAAACTCAATCTATTTATATAATTTTTTAACACTATTTGAATTTAAAACGATTCACATTTAAAAATAAAGTTATTGACTCTCACCCCTTAACAAAATTTTTAAGAATATCGGTTAGTTTGAAATAATTATTTGATCTTATTTTCAAATTTATCATAGTGAACTAACATTCAACAATTCTAGTACAATCCCAACTGGATACTAAGAGTTATTTGCAGTCTGCCACATGAAATTTTAATTCAATTTTGCCTGTAAGTAATCTTTTGAACTTATTATTATATTATTTACCATTTTTATGTGTTTTTATACTATATGATTTGTTCTCTTTCTAACTGCTTTTCAAATAAAATTATCTATGTAATTTAAATTTTCTAAAAAAATGAAGTCATATTTTGTGTAGAAACGCATGCAGACAGAGTTTCGATTTTAACTCCCTGCGGAATTTTAAAATAAAAAATTTCCTTCCACCCAGCAAACACTATTTTTAAATCTTAGTGGATTTGAAAATTTTTCCTACCAATTTTGGTTGCAAAACGTAACAGATTGTTCAAAGCCGATGCTCTATTTAAGTAAAAGACAAAATGAGATGCTTGAAAATGGCAAAAATTTAACATTTTTGTGAATTTAAAAGAACAGAAGCCAGAATTTCTTTTAAGGACCCTTGTAAATCCATTAAACACGGATTAGAGGAGGACGGTCGACTTGGGAGAAAAATTAGAGGAAGGCTATCAAAAGAATCCTACCAAATTCAGTCCTTGCATTTAGGTTGCATGGATTTAGCTTCTTAGCTTCTTGTTTTACTGTTTCAGTGTTCAAACTTCCGAACTTTCCTTGGTTAATCCATGTTCATGAAGTTAAAGATTTACTCAAATTTGAGTGTTATAGATCACTAGTAAAGAACTTGGTTTTATTTTGGAATATTCAATATACAAAATGTAGATCATTATTTTTCGCTGAAAATCTAGTTAGAAGCTTAAAAACCATTAAACGAGCTCATTGTTTTAACAAAATTGTTAGTTATTATTAATAAGAGTACATTATTTGAACATACTAGTGTAATTGATTGACGATTGTTACATGATTTAACAAATTGTTTTAACTAATACTTTCTATTTAATTTAGAATTGCAATACAGGTATGTCTTTGGATAAATCCAATGAGAGGAGTATGTTCTTAAAAACATTACTAAAAAAACTTATTAATACTATTAACTTATTAATATCAGGAAAATAATATGAAAATTGTTGTCTCAAATTGACAATTGGTCAGGATTTACATAGGACTTGCAACTTTCATTATGAGCTGCTATTTGTTTGACCTTAAACTTAATTTTCACAGTCTAATTAATATTTGTTTTAAATAGGCTGAAGTAGGATCACTCTTAGCAATTATAGGCTCTTTTATGTTTTATCCAGGTAAATTCCAAGGTATCTCAAAAATGCACTTGTAAAATTCGACAAATCTTGGTGGCGTTCCTCTGTCAGATTGTTGACTGACATAGAGCTATTTGAAAGATTTTGGTAATTTAGAAAAAAAATAAAGAAAGAGCATTTATCAGTTGCCATTCTCCACATGAAATTTCTTTTTGATGCAACGCTGCAACCTCTTATTGATATGTGTTTCCCAAAAATGTTTTCTCTAACAGATGAGACTTGCATTTTGTTTCTCTTCCAGTTGATTATAATTGGCATTCCTTTCTACGAATTTTAACCGTGGAAAACGTTTAAAATGATCTAATGACGGGCAAAGAAAAGAGTGGAGCTGAATAAAATTGGAGTGCAAAATCTATGAAAAGAAGAATTTTACTGCATTCAATTACTGGATCTATCAGTTTTTCATATGTTGAAGTACAAAATTTCAAGTTATAGAAGTCTTCCCGAAATTGTTTGAATTGTGGCTTGTTGCCGCAAAATTCTTGGATTTCAAGGCGAAAATAATAAAAATCTTCTCCTTCTTTAAATAAAATAAAAAAAGAGTTTTTAATGATGATAAATAGTATTATTTTGCAGAATGAATAAAATTACTGTTTTTATTTGGGTCGAAAATGCGGAAATATTGAAATTCTTATCAGAGTCATTCATCGTGTATTTAAAAATCAAATTTAATAGGACTCATTTGATGCTCTGAATTTGTTTTCTAATTTTGTTCCATCCGCTTTTGTAACTCGTACTGAACTCCTTTCTCTGTTTACCGTGTTCAGATGCTTCTCACAATAAAATTGTAATGTCTTTCTCTTCCCGTAGGTAATAAATGAATTTATAGACTGGCGGTGGAGACTAGTAATCTAGCGATTAAAACGTTTTTACTGAGAAAATTAGCCATGTAGCCAATCTTTTCAAAGTTACAACTAGATGTAAGCATTCCTATGAGCCATCCTAAACCAATTTATGCAAAATCGATCTTCAGGACGCAATCTAGCAATTAGAACAGTAAAAGAAAAGGGATCATCGGTATGTGCGATAGTAATCGTTGAGTTATTCAGTTCTCTCAAATAAATGTAATAGAACCTAAAAGTAATGTATCATTTTATCTAATTCGTTTTCTTGATACAACACGTTAGCGAATGGAGTCATTATCTGTTCATGACAATTGAATTTTTCCAACAGGAGGAAATATCTATAACTGTGTATATCAAAAATTGAAAATAGACGTTTGGATTTTACTGATAGTTAAGTCGAAAACAGATCAATTCTCTTTTAATTCGTGATCTATCAAGTGTATTACATTTTACCTTATGTGAATAGCTAACTGCATTATTATCTTATATTTCAAAGACCAAATCTTTACTCTAATTGTAAGTAGTTAGAAGAATCACAAATAAATCAATTAGAAAGGTAATGCAATTGGGATAATTTGAAAAACTGATAAGAATTTAATGGCAATATAATAAATCCTTTCCTTTTATTAGTGGAATGAAAAGATATAAAAATGTAAATCTGTACTTGTTGAAGGAAATAAATTGTAAATTCTATTTCCTGACCTTATGCAGTCACTTAACTCGGCAGAGTTAATGTATTGAATATTGGGTTTGATCATAATGTGAAAATTGGAAACGGAATATATATGACGCTTCCTGTATACAGTTCATTGGCTAACTCTCGGTTTGATCAGGAATTTTCACTTCAAAGAAGGTGGTGAATAGAGCAAATCAAATGCTTTAAATGACACTCTTTAAAAGGAAGCATTAAAAGTTGGAAATGTAATATTAGGGCTTATATCAAATCCAACTTATTTGTCAGGTGCTAAAAATGCATAATTTTAATTACAGGAAACTTAAATACAAATTATAAGGAGTTTTATTTAATATTCAGGACACTTAAAAGTTTCTTTTGATTTCACACGTAGTTTTGCGTCTTAGGCTACAATATTTGCAGTAATAAAAGATTGATCTTTCTACAGACTGATAATCGTAAAAAACCCATCTACGATGAAAGATCATTCAGGAAAATCTAGCAAATAAAAATAACAGAATTATTTAATAGCATTCAATATCGTCAGATAAAATACGACCTGCTTTTGCACTTTATTAGCATTCAGTCCCTAAAATATTAAAATAAAATTTTTGGCAGTCGGTAAGAACTTCCTACTTTTCACAGTCTTTAGCTACAAACCACAAACTCTGAGATGGATAAACCTCAATTCATGGACACAAATTTGCCAGTCCCAAATCGCTGAAAAGGAGAACTGATTCCCAGTGTTGGGTAATTTTATAAAGTATGTTAGTAAATGTATGATTTATTGGCCAATTCGATATCGCTAAGCTACAGTTCACACAGACTCAGAGAGAAGGAGGCAAGACAGATACGCGGTTATTCTAAAGTCATTTTATTAATTTTTTGTCAGGACTTTTATATGGGAGAGGAATTTGTCTGAACTTATTTTCCAGGTGCTCGAATTGGCATGCTCTCGTGTATTAATTGAACAGAGACCCCCGGGTAAATTGGTCAATTCCCAAAAGTGCATCGGCTGTACCTATTTGTTGGCTCAGCAGACTGAGTTTAACAGAAGGCTGATGCATAAAAACGTTGGCAAGGGAGTTCAACATCGATGATAAAGTAAAATGCCGAATTAGTAGATAGTATAAGAGTATTTTTCCATTATGCAGGTAGTTTTCGATCTAGCTTTATTGACTTCAACGCTTGAATGTGTTAGGTCAAGGACAAATAAAGTTATAGATGAGGTTAAAAGGATAGTAGATTCAGAATCGACGTCAAAATTTCGTAACTTCAGAGACATATATGACAAGCTTTTATACAGTAAAATTTATTTAGCAATCGGGATTGGCAGCTTTTAAATTATCCTCTTCTCGTTCCTTATTTAATCTGTTCATCCAACTAATCTATTTGTTTGTGATAACCTTCATGAAATAACTAATTTTACTGACAATCCTGTTTAAAATTCATCAATTTACTTTTTCCTTAGTGGAAGGCCTCTTTCTTAAAATAAAATGCCAAAAGTGATTATAGAAGAATGGAAGTTGTCAATCTTTTCTGCCTGCAGATCAAAGAATTGGGTCAAATTTCACAAACAAAAATAATATTGTCATTGAGTCAATTAGGTGCAGAAAATAAAGCTGATATGCAATAGGGTAAAAGTATTAAAAGAAAACGATTGATCTCTCGAAGGCTTGCGTATTACACATCTGCCAATGACGCAATTAAGTGGGCTTCTTTGATCACAGTGAATTTTTGCGATGCTGCAGGCTGAATGTAATGAAATTCTGTCAAACAATTTCATTTTTCAGGATCTGGATCAAAACGATTACCATGAATCAGTACTTGTACCTGAAGGTGGATTCTTCCCCTCCCACATTCCACTTTGCTATTTGACTATGAAGTTAGTTAAACATCCTTATTTCAGCAATATTATAACATGCAGCCTCATTTTAATGGGTATGAATAGCTTTTGTTCATTAACCTTTATTGAAAGGAGCTTAATATGCTCTGCCATGGTAAAACTGTAAGCTGAGAAAGACAAGTATTGTCTTTATAGACAAGTATCTCCTGCAATCCATGGGACGAATCATGATATTTGAATTTTGGAAATCCAGCTACGGAATCCTAAAATTAAATGAAGCAGGACTTCCTAATGCCCTGACTTTACTCAAAAAAATCTTTTAAATCCTTTTCCTTTATCATTTACTTGGCTTTCTATTAGGTCATTTTTCCTAATTTTCGCAACAAAATTGAATTTTTCGGTAATAATAATGGAGGTTGTATACATTGTATCATCCGTACAGGCGGATGCATAAATATAGTTGTGGAAAATAATTTGAATGAAGGGTTGGATGATTTGGTCAGTGGGATAATTGCATGGTTACTTTTTAACTTATTTGCTCAAAAGAATTCTTATTTTTTCCTAAGATCGTACGGAGAAAGCACTTCAAATCTGAGGTCAACATTGAGGAGGACATTCGGATATGTGGCATTTTAACCGCCCTTGTTTTTAAAATGACTTAAAGCTCCCGGTAATTCGGAGCCTGTTTGATATCGAAAATGGAAATCAGAAGTATAGTTTTATAAGGGTAAAGGGATGAGGATCAAATGGAGGTTGGGAAATTTTGGCATATCAATAAGTTTTCTGCATTTACTTTGTAAATTTGTACCATAAGGTTTTATACTGAAGAGACTTAGACTTCATGTTCAAATTTAATGTTTTGCTCCACAGGTCCAATTTTGATATCATTCCTTCAATTTGCAGAAGACAAATTTTTGAGGTTGATGATTCCACAGTAGTGTTCTTCCTTTCTTTCAAAAGCCAAATATTTAGCAAGATTTTAGCATAATAAATCCCACTGCATTTCACTCTTGTTGAAAAAGCGGGCTTTGATATCAGCCAATGAAAATTTAAATATAATTGTATTTGCACAATTTATTCAAAAATAATTCTAGATTTATATCTCCTTCTGCTATTGTTGTTACAAAATATATACGAATCTAAATATATAACATGTTATTATTGATGGCCTCAAGGTAGGACTTTTTATTTAAAAGTTTTTTTTTAACATTAAAAGCGATATTTTTGCACTTGTTTTTAGTGTCAGGATGAATCATTGTATAGTAAACTAACCATGACATGACTATTGACACGCATTAGTGGTTTTAACATGATGAAATATCCGGAGAGCTGAGAAATAAGCAAAGACAAGTCTATATGCACTTATTTTATCAGTACAGTATAATTGGCGTCAAAAACGGCCAATCCATGAGCATTTTAGAACTATGATTTTGTAGTGAGTTCACCTTTAAATTTCCCGCATGTCACTCACCCGATAGCAATTTAATTAGTTTATGAGATAATGTAAAATTTATTGAAGAATTCTTGATGAGTTTTGAGGACAAACTAAGAAAGTGAAGGAGTTGATACTTTAAATGGGTCATTAAGTGTTCTCCTAACTTAAAAATGTTATCTTTTATCTCTACTTGGTTAAAATTATCATATAAGATTATTTCCTTCTTAACCATTGGGAAGAATAAATTGGAGTAGCAAGATCGACCTTTCTTGATTGAATAATGCTAGTCAATAAGCACTGAATATTATTGACAAGCCTTTGTTACAATTCATGGCACAAAACTTGAAATTTGAACTTTGAAACGTAAAATGTCCTTTTAGTATATATGTTACAACCTGAATTCGAAAATCAAATGAAGTACCATTCTTTGATACATTGACATTTCCCTTTGTGTCTTTTTGATCTCTTCCTCCCTATTATTTGTTCGATTTACAGTTATTGATGTCATTTGCTTTCCTCAATTAAAAATTGTAAGATTTTTGGGTTACAATAAACAATAGTAATAACGCACACTCAAAACAATTAACAATTTAAAACAAATATTTAAAATAGGGTCAAATTCGTTTTCTCCATAGAATGCTTACCGAATCTTCTATTTTCTTAGATGCAGGCTTTTTAAATTCACTTATTTTGAAATGTATACATCCTGTAAGTTAAAAATGTATCAATGTTATTCTTCATGATTATTAATGACTGGTCAAAAGACTTGACAAGTTTTAATTAAGGACAAGCATCTAACTAACGGGAAAGTCTAAGGGTTTATACTTGATATAAAGCAAAGGAGGGGGCCAAGAACAAGAAGGAAATGGTGTTATAGCATTATGTAATTATTTGACTTTCAGAGCATTGGATTACTCACATTTTCAATGAAGAAAGATATGGATGAACAACCGTTCAATCTTCATCAATTAACTTCCTGATTCATGGATGAAATTATATCCCCTATATAGAAAAAGCTTTAATTCCCTGATTGGTCATGCTACCTTGTTTATTAGCAGCATTTCACAGAGTAAGTAGATGAGTGAGCAACAGTACGATTAACGTAACCGATTAACAACCTTTCATCTAAGGTAAAGTTTACCAATAAAAAAATATTTATTAGGTATTATAAACATACGAAATTGAGATGCTTAAATATTTTATTGTATCAGTTTGTTGAAAAATACTTAATAATCTTATAATTCAGTGAAAGATGAGTAAACAAAATGGAATATTTGCCTAATGCAAGAAGAAAGAATATGGGAGAGAGATGAAAACTCCTACTTCCGACTTGAATAATTAATGATGCAGAAAATCTCAAACTGAGATACAAATACAATGCGCAATTATATTAAATGTGTATGAGTGTTTTGCAGTAAGCTAAAAATTCTCGCGAAAGGGAAAGATAAATTGTTAACTTAATATTTCATTATGTTGAATATAATAAAAATAATAGGAACTCAAATATTTTGTCCCAGGTTTTGGCGTATCCTGAACTATTTTGTCCAGGCCTGAACTGAGTTGCCGGGGAGCAATATCGCTCATATAGAGATTATTTAATTCAATTTCCCTATTTGTGTTTGGTAGCCTTAAAGGCTATTGGTCCAAATAATATGTGTTGTTGCTTCCACAAACAGCTTACACAATTTATGTTCTTTCATAATTAAAACTAGTTGAATACGATAACAATCCCTTCTCTTCGGCTTTCACTTCTCCCCTAGTTTAAGTGCTAAGACCTACTACGGCACTCAGGATTCATAATAAGGTAGAGTTTCCAAATTTTTCAATAAATGGCATTTTCAAGGGAATAAAGTAGGAAAAATTGGCAGTTTTTTATGTAAAAAATAAGTCGGTTCTGCCGAAATTTTCTTCCCTAATTTCTTTTTCAGTATTTTAACTTGAAATGCCTGGAAGAATCTACAGGATCAGTCATATATGCCCTTTTTTGCCAGTGGAAATTTGAACCGTTCAAGAGAGCTTGTGAATCAATGCAAAAAATTAATAAAAACATAAATCAGAAGAATGTCTCCAATAAGTCTAAAATATATGAAAAAGTTTACACTAATTTCAAACTCATAATCAAATATGTTGATTCACATTTGTGGAAGATGTGTCGATAACACTACAAGCGATTTGTATATAATGATTTGTGTCTGCTTTCTCTGAGGTGACTGTGGCATACCTCTATTTGAGAAGCCGGTTTCTTTAGTTTCCTTATTAATCAAACTCATAATATCTTATAGCATTACTAATCCATTTTTATGAGACTATTTTTCATTCTCAGAGCTTCATACATTTGAATTTGCATACTGATCTAGGAGCATAATTTTAGGTCTGGACTAACTTTCTGCGCATATACTCTTTAGATTGCGTCCAGTTAATTTTCCGAAGACAACGACTACTTTACTGGCCAAAATTCGATAGGAGAAGTAGAGAAAATGTAGAAAAATTATTAAAATTATCTATTTTTTCCGTAGGAGGAAAAATTCAAACCGGCCTTTGCTATAAAATTAGATCTCACTGTTTCATTAACGTAACCTAACAGAATTATGCAAAAAGCTTCCAGAAGACTTCGGAAAGAGTACATATTATCTGAATCACATGGCATTATTTTGTATCAATTTCAAATGCTTAGATCGGCAAAAAAGACGCACCTGACGAGAGAGGGAATTAAGTCATATTCAAGTCAATTTGTTGCAAAGGGAGTTTATCGTGTGGCCTGACTCTAGGAATCTCGGATATCACATATCTATACTCATCCAGTAACTGGTATGACCAGCCAAAGTCACTAAAGTTGGCTTTTGAATATAACTAAAAGGAATATCGAAAATTCTTTTTTTAAAAGAAATAAAAAATTATTACGAGAATTACTAAAAATATGTGGTCGGCATGGCCATCCATTTTAATTTGTTTAAATCCGGTACTATATTTTACATCCTACTAGTCACTGTGGGTTAATTAAAATACAAGCAAATATAGGAGTGCATTCTTTCAACCTTATGTCTTTTTTCTACCTTCGAATGTAATACCATTCAATGATTTAAACCATTAAGACAGTTAAAGTGGTACTCAAAGGAAGTAGGGCTCCTTTGTGACAGAAATCTACCAATTTTAATTACTTCTTTCCCCTTGATAAACAATATATTACATTAAACCGTACTAAAGCCAAATATTTTGGAGTCTAATATTATACCCAGAGTAGTCGGAAGCGAGAGCATACACAATTGAGTATAAGCCATAATGAGGAAAAGCAGTGATCGACTTCCAGAGGTTTGTGATCCTGAAGTTTGTGACGTCAAAGTTGCATGCAGCGGCGGACGATGTGTATGAATTAACGTAATTGAGAGAATGCAAAGGAAAATGATGTAACTATGGATTGCAGTTATCCTATTCGAATCAGACCTGCATGATCGGCAAGTCAAGTAAACTGACTGAGTAGGTCGAACGGGATCCCGTGTTAACTTGCTTTGCTTTTAGAGATTCCAAAGGATTTCAGACGTTTACACACGCAAAATGTAAGATCAAACTGACTCCTATTATAATTAAATTTATTTAAAGTGAACAAGACAATAAATTAAAGGTTCGAAGAAACTTTAGTGAAAATCAAAGGAAAATTTGTAAGTGAAATATTATTTTAAAGTAGATAAGTTTTTACACTACCCTCTTCAAATAGAACCTTCTTAGTCAGCCAAATTAGCTATCTAAAACTAAGTCTTGCACGTCTGGGAATAATTTTTTGATAAAATGATTTAGTAATAAAATGAATGATATTCAATACGAGAAGTGTGAGAAATGGAAAAGATGTGAGCTTATCAAACTGATATAAATCAATTTATATTTTCTGTCTGTGTCTATATTTTCATTTAATTCCCGTAGTAATTATGTGATAAATCGTTTTCAGTCGGGTATTTAATTTAAAATCTTATTTAAATAATTACCATAAACAAATGTTTTTCAGCCATGAAAGCGAGTTTCGATAAGAATGAAAAACATTTACATACCTCAAAGCAAGTGGAATAGATCCATTGTATGAACTCAAATGGACAAGTAGAGGCTCATAAAACCTTCATCCGATAAGATCGGCCGACTATAGTATACTCTGACAAAATGGGGGGCAATTGAAACTACATATTGAATATACAAAACTTTTAAACGCCCAGCGAAATTAAATAGAAAGGGTAAAATTTTATTTATTTTTCAAGCATTAGGTCATAAATGCAAAATTACAGAAATTGGGAATAAAATTGAAATTTAAAATATGATTTATTCCCTAGGGAAAATTGTCAAAATGTTTTTTAAATTTCACGACAAGTTTTTGTCGCCTCAAATCATTAAAATTTATTAATATACAATACTGAATATTTTCTTACTTCAACTTATTTTAAATAATGTTTATAAATAAAAAAATACAGATTTAATTGTTTCCACTCATTAACAAAATGAATTGCATTCCAGTCCTCAATATATTCTCTTCCTTAATATCATTCATCAAATAATATTAGAAGAGGAATTTATTTAAATTACAAGATTTTAGGATTCTAGAATTATTTAATCTATTTACTTGAGAATAATAATAAGTGGAAACTATGTAGAATCATCATAAAATTCCAGTTCATTTCAATGCTTAGGCCGAGGCTCATTTTTCATGATTCTGAAGGATGAGTCCCTAGGTATTTCCAAAATTACTACTTATTCACAATCCCTATGAAAATACTTCGGTTCTTCGTCCATGAGGCTGCAATGATGTCTTTATGACCCTATGGCTCTAAATCCCTATCTGTCATGTCTAAACCCGTTCATAGTCTCATGCGGGTCCTTATCCAAGTGAGTCATATAAACTGTCTTCATATTTCCACTCACTTACAAGTGCGCACACACGCTCCTCATTCGCCGGTTCGTACGCCTCCCCCTAATATCTTCTGTTCCTCAGCCCTCTCTTACTCGCTTGAATCCTCAATACATATTGGCCTAGTCAACTCTTAGTGTTCTGTTCTTAAACTGTGGTTATCCCTTGTAGTTCTATCTCTCTTAGTTCCTGCAGCATTATTCCGGGCTTGTTGACTCGTTGATTTAATAGTCAGTCATGTCATTCTGATTAATTTGTATCATTTAGTGCTTTCCAAATTAGCATTTTAATCAGACCTGTTAATGCATTTCGAACCATACGGAACTTAATAGAGTTTTGTAATGATGAAAAATGTTCATATTAAAATCAAATCAAAGTACTGTACTGAACAATCCATTAATTTAATGGTTAAACAGACAGATTCCTGTATTTTAAGCATATTTATTCCCAAAAATAGTCACAATTTCTAAACTCCATAAGAAGATGTGATTAATCTAATTTCGGCAATTTATTCAAAATTATGCGCAGCAAATTTGCAATATTTAAAATAATTAACAATAAAATTACTGAATTTTTTTCTTGGATAAAATTAGTTCATTTGTATCCTCTACATGTCGGCGAAAGTTGTTGATCCACATGTTTGAGCATTTGATCCCCCTTGCCACTTTTCCGAGGTCTTACGAAGCGCGTGGAGTAACGGTCGGGGGTTTCATACCGAAGGGAGGTAAAATGCGTCCGGATAGACCTCCGTTGGATCTGTTTTTGGTTAGGAAGTTGCAGCTTTTTATCGAGATCCGAGATGTTTGAGAAGATGCATATAGATTTGTACGACAAGAGGAGCCTTCTAGTACCCATAGTTTAAAGGACTTAAGATATCTTGCACTGTCTTCTCTCTTTTTGATAGGAGAAGTTGTTCCACCGCCTTGAAAACAATTTACTTATCTAGACAATTGAGATTAGGCAGAGTATGTAAAAGAGAGATTAAAATCCCGGCAAAGTCATCACAGTGATATGCTTGGACAAATCACTTTTGATATTCCACGAGTAGCGAATACCTGGCAGAGGCCGTTGACAATGGTGTCGACTGTTGCAGATTTATGAGGAATGACTTTTGACCACTTTGAATTTGAACCTACCAGAAAGATTTAAGAATGAAAGAAGATGTTTTAAAAACTTGATCTTAGTTGAAGATTTCATATTTCTGGAGTGACAAATCACAACAAGCTTCCTTATGTCTCTTTAGGTGGCATATTCGAATTAACTGTTGATCAAGCAGACTTGTCGATTGTTGCTTGGAACGGTGGGCTTGCAAACGTATTGCCAGGACAACTTTAGGCATGGAAGATTCCAAATAGTGCGTGAGATCGGTTACTTTTACACTCTCTCTGACTGACGGGAGTAATTTTATGTCAACATTGGTCAACTGAACTAGAGTAGCAGTAGGAAGTACCTCAGAAATAGCAGAAAGTACGGGAAATTGAGTAGAATTTTGAAAGAATTCAAAGAAATATTGGAATTAGATGTTTTAGAAACATTAGAAGACATGTTGGCCTTAAATTTTGCGGATAAACTCTCAAAAATACTAAGTAGTCCACTGCTTCTTGAGAGGCTGAAAACTCCTTTTTGCTTTTGGTAATGCACCAATCGTTAGAGATGGATGATACTATGTGCTCTTCACTGACCTTCCGAAATAACCGCAATCTCCAAAATTAATAATAACACGAGATTTAGCTAATTTCAAGAGTTTACTCAAAATTCACCAAAGCAATGATTCTTCAGTTTAGCATATTTCGACGACTTTACAATATTGTAAATAATTAACGAAAAATTGTTGATGTTATTTTTCATGGATAAAATTTTAATCTTCTTCCAACAACTTCTTAATGAAAATTTTATTAGACCTTAAAGTTAAACACACTTACGATCTGTCGTACGAAATAACTTTGCAATTAAAAATATTTAGGAAAAGGAATTATTTTTATGCACACATTAATTTCTCGATATGCGGGTAGGTCTCAAGCTCTATTGAATCTTGAGAAATTCATCTGCCCTTAATATTTTAAATTCATCTCTGAGAACTCAGATTCGATGAGTAGATTCAAAAATTAAACACTTAAAATTTCTAGTACCTTAAACTCAAAATTTTAACTCACTATCTAAATTTATCATCATATTAATTGGTTTTCAGTTCTGTCTTTGATGAAACTGTCTATTTATTTTATGTAGCCCTATAAATCCAACTCAGTGTATATTATAATGCTCAATCAAAGCGAGGTTCGCTCTGAGTGAACACAGCCACGGAGCTTTGCTAACTGAAAAACATTATCTATCTCATTCCTGTTTTGGTGAAACTGTAAGCTGCAAAGTATCCTGTAAGATCGTTTGCCTTCTCAACTGTTGGAAGAATTATAAATTCAAGTGTCAAGACCACCCATCGTGATTAAACGACCGGTTAATGAACATTTAACATTGTAGACAGTCCATAAGATGAATCTTGAATTTTGAAACTTAGACACCCCATTTAGTAAACATTATATGCAACTCGAGTCCAAAAGTCGAATGACGTAAGACTTTTTGTTGTTGCTATCAGTATCTTATTGATTTCTTCCTTCTTATCGTTGTCGGACACTTTGTTATTCAATGCCATTTGTTTCTCTTAATAAAAATTTTGTAAATTATTTGCTTTTACCAAGACTAACAATGATAATGCTTTAATTTATATAAATTTTTAAATATTTCAATCGAAAGGAATAAACTTTTGACAGTCTTAAAGTGTTTTTTCCTGTCAATATTGTATTGTCATTGGGAACTGCATTGCTACACCACAATTTGCTCATCTGTTATATAT